>JANHAO010001233.1:0-34235 GCA_026873985.1 Saraca asoca
ACCATTGATTACTATTATGGCAGAAATAAATGACTAGCCATGTGGTGCTATCTTTGACTTTTAAAGGCTGGGACAGCTTGCTTCAGAAGGAAGAATGCGGCTTACAACTTGATCTCAATATTGCCGTGCAGCTTTTTATTTCTGCAAAATGGCTTGCTGGCGCCTACCATTTATGCCGGCTTAATTTAATTTTTTCTGACAATGAATATATCATAATTAAAATTGATTTATAGTGATAAAGGATTAAATTTAAACCCGTCTAATAATTAATAAGCATTTTGACGTGACTTTATTATGCACAAAATTCTTTGCTTTTTAAGTCTGTTTATTATTTACAAGTCAAGTAGACAAGATAATATTTAATTATTATGTGCATGGTCCTCACAAACCCTATTTAAAGCTTCGTTAAGCTAGTTTTTAGCACCTTGTTTTGTTATTGGGCACTCGTACCCATTTCAGAGATTATAGAAATAGAGAAGGCAGACATCTCTTATTTATTTATTTTTAAGTTTTAGTGAAGGACCCTTTTTTTTTTTTTTGGTTTTCCTCTCATTTTCATTACTTTTTAGACAGACCAACCTCTGATTTTTGGCCATTTTTGGAATTTGCTTTTAGTCCTGTGGTCAGTTTGGAAATGAAAGTGAAAATTATTTTTTTTATATTTTTTTCTTCTCTTTCTTAAACAAAACATTAAACTTTTTTTTTTTTTTTGGAAGAGTTGAAAATGAGTTATGTGTAAAAGAAAACTACAGACATACTACGTCAGAGCATACAAAATTATAAGTGAGAATATATTTAGTATGTTTGTTATTTTGTTGATGTGTTCAAACATGGCGAGATTAAAATCGACAAAATAATGCATTAGATTATTAGAATGTCGTCCTCTAATTAGTCACGTGTAGCTTAATTAAATAAATCATAACTACTACCATATGCTCCACTAAAATATTATAACAATCATGAATTGAATCGCTGTCTGATTCCTCTCCACATTTCTTCTTCAATTCATTGGTTTATATTAAACATATTCACCATTTTTTAAGGTCACATATTTATATGCAAATACTTCAATATAATTAAGTGTCCTAAATAAATACTAAAATGTAGTGTCCATATTTATATAGTATGAGCATATGTTGGTTCAATGTTTTTTTAAGTCAGAATGTGCATAATTAAGTAGTAGATATTATAAATAGTTGTAGTTGTCTATAAATAGTGAATGCCTCTTTTCTTAAATATTCTGTCGCTAACATTTGAGGTCCCATTATGATATGAATGGTACAAGATATTTTCACAACAATTCAGTATTATCCTAAAAATACTCACTAAACTCACTTTTAATAATACAAAAGTACGGATTTAGTTCCTCTAAGATTTAAAATTATTTAACACTTCAACATATTATAAAGTATATTAAACAATCTTGTAACAAAGCCAAAACTTAAGATGTATGCTTATAAAACAAATTATTATTTATTCCAACACTTGTAGTAATATAATATTTTTTAACATGAATTATATAAATAATGTTACACCAACAAAATATCAAAATTCTACTTCATGTTTACACCTTTATGTATATATATATATATATATATAATAAAATTATTAAAAACAAAAACTTTACCTCTACACTAATAAGTTTTTTCTTTTTTTTTTTCTATGTTGCCTTCAAAATTGATTATCACAATGATACATGATGTGAAGGAACATAGATGAGATTTGAAAATATAATTGTGAAAGTAACAGTTGCTAAATTAGAAAAATCTGAGACCTCTGCTAGCATTAGCATGTACTTTTGGTAGGGATGCCGACCACAGTGAGATGGTACAGACACTTCAATTATGTGTAAGTTGGAAGCAACCTGCAATTATTGATATAACGATCTTACACAACAACCTCCTGGTTGTGTCATCAAACAAGATTGAGATGCCACCAACAAAAGTCAGCATCTAATAGAAACTAAACCACAGATAGGCATTAATGGCTTGACATCAACAATTCACCAACCATATTTCTGGGTTTATCTAGCACCATCCGCACCGCGACAAAGCAATTCTTTTCCCTCTTCCTAAAGGCTAAATCCACCTCATTCCAAGCACTTTCCGGGAAAATATTTTCCTTTTTTTGTCAAGAAAAAATTGCTAATAACAATTTCTTTATGTTATGCTTTTCACGTACATACATGATATATCCTTTAAAAAATTTGATTTCACTTATTTTAAATATAAATAATTAATTTAATTCAGAATGTGATGTATATGAATTATAAAATATGATAAAAAGAGTAAAGTGTATATATAACACTATTAATTTAAAAAAAAAAAAAAAGGCAAGATTTTCTTACAAAATAGAACTAAAATTTAGACCTTTATTGTAGAAAATTTTTTAATAACACATGTTACAAATCTAGATTAAACCGTTCAACTATTTTGAAGCAAGTTGTCTTAATTTATATTGAATTGAACTATGTGCACACTTACAAAGAAAGAAATTATGACAATTCATAATTCCACTACCCTTGTTTCCACCTTTACTCGTTCAGAACATAGAAAAGTAAAACCATATATAGTATTGTTTAAAAAATTGGCTCAATATGGGAAACGTGTTAATTAATTTGACCAATTACTTGAATTTTCGTGGAGTTTTCAGAGCAACATGAAGGGCAATACAGTAACAAGGAGCACCATATATATAAACTGTTTCTGTTTGCCTAGGTAATCCAAGCCATTCTCAAGTTTTCTTTCCTGCTGATTTCTCTAAGCCGTCATTGATGGAAGCAGAGGACGTCTTGAAGCTCATGGACTCTTTCTGGTTTGAACTTGATATTCTAAATCAAAAAAATCAAAACCCACCTATTTCACAAACTTCTCAACCGAACTCAGATTATCAAATCGAAGAAGAGAAATTAGAACCCAAGTTTTCGCGAATCCAAAGCATCCATACTAGGTCCATGAGCGACCAATTAAGCTCCATTTCAAGCTTTAAAGACGATTCTATTTCCCCATATTCTGTCCTTTTGCAACCAAAACTCCAAACAATCCTATCAGGAAAAGAAGTCACAAATGCAGAATTTGAAATCCCAACACCGATAAATCATGAAGCGTTTTGGGCTAAGAAGAATGTCGGGAAAATTAGAAGGAAGAAAAGGGAAAGCAAGAGTTTATCAGACCTTGAATTTGAGGAATTGAAAGGGTTTATGGATCTGGGCTTTGTTTTCTCAGAGGAAGATAAAGATTCAAACTTGGCTTCAATAATTCCTGGGTTGCAGAGACTGGGGAAGAAAGATAAGGAAGAAGAAATGAAGAATTGTGATGAAAATTGTGCAGTTGCAAGGCCTTACCTTTCTGAAGCATGGGAAGTTCTGGACAGAAGAAAGAAAGAGGAAAATCCATTGGTGAATTGGACAATTCCTGCTTTGAACCGTGAGATTGATATAAAGGATAGTCTCAAATGGTGGGCTCACACTGTAGCTTCAACTGTCAGATGATGAATATTTTCGCTCCTTCATAGATTTGGATTTATTTTGACAATCTAGGCTAATGTAGCTTCTTTTTCATTCATTTCATTTTCTTTTCTGTTTAAACCCTTTTTTTCTTAATTATGAATTCCTTCACAAACTTGTAAAATGTAATTTGTAGTTGCGAAAAAAGTGAATAGCTTAGAATGTTTGTTCTGCCTTCTAAATCTCTGTGTCAAGCCAACTTGTGTGATTCTGTACAATTTCTATTGCATTGGTCAGAATATAGCCACACCTTTGTTCTCTTCTATTTTTGGCTTAGCTGAAGAAGTTGAAGTACCATTTTAAGTATCAAACTCGTGAAAAACGAAGTTTCGCAACTGGGTAATAAACACATTGTATAAACTCCATCCAAGTGCTCAATTTGAGTAAACTATAAACAAAATAATTTTATACACACATCACTCACAAAATCACTGTTTAATATTAGATTACTTTATTAACCTTGATCCAATGCTTAAAAGAAGTCATGTGAACAATGTGTGCCAAAAAATAAGTGTGTAGTATTTTTCTGAATTAAAATTCAATCTTTATATACATAAAAGGAAAACTTAAAATGTGATGTAATTATGGAAGATCACTTTCCCCCAGTTTCTTAACAATTGATATTCAGGAAGCTGAGATCTGTTTAGCTTGATCATTGTCAAATTCTGGAAAAGATAAATTTTTTAAAAAAAAAAAGTTAATATATGATTGCCATTTGCTTGAGAAATTCTCAGTTTAAGCGATTATGTCTTGAGCTTTCAATATTCCAGTACCTAATTAGGTGTTGATTCCCATGTTTCCTTTTCTTTTTTATTGGTTTCGGTTTCAACTTACATATTTGGATCAATGATTGAAAACTTTTTTTGGAAGGGCCAATGGAATGATACAAGCAGAAATGATGGATATACTTTTAAAATAGCGAGTGTCTCTTGCATACTCGCACTCTCTCCTAGACAATAGGATTCATAAAACTGTAAATCTCAAAGTTTATAAGGAGGAATGAATCTGAGGCATCTTTAAAGGAGCGTATGCAGTAAAATGGAGATATAAAAATCTGACTGATTTTTTTTTTTTTCAATATCAATGTCTTCCCTTTTAAAGTAAACATTGCAAGTCCCAAAAATAAATATATATGTATATTGAGAGAGAGAGAGAGAGAGAGAGAGAGAGAGAGATATATATATATATATCATAGTGCTAAAAAATAATCTTTCCCTTTTTACGTTAGTAAATGATATACTCTCATTAAAAATAATTTGAATCCTTTTGATTGATAAAAGCAGAAATTTTAACAAAATTGTTTTGTATTTGAGTTAGATTTGGATAGGAAGCTAATTTGAATAGTCAGGATCTCAATTAAAATAACTAATTTGTTATGATATTGCAAATTCAATTAGATAATCAAACAAGATAATATGAGATTGTATAAAAACATATTATCATAGAATTTATAAATGTGCAAAAGCAGTTTCAATATTATGCAAAATCACAATTATGCAGTATAGCAGAATTATTGTGTTGCATTAAAATTAAATTGCAGAAAATAAAGAACTATAAATAAATAATGAAAACACTGCAATTTTTAAAGTGGTTCGACTTCACTTGAAACTACAAATGAAGTTTACATCAATTGAGTTAATCATCAACCAAATAACTTTTTTTTATTACTATAATCAGGATTTTAACTGAGCTCCTAAACAGCCAATTCATACAACAAGAATTTTGCTGGGCTCTTGCTAATAAAATTTTATCAGACTCTTGCCTAATCTAGATACAATAATTCTTCTATCTCTTCAGACTATGATCAACCTCATAGCCTAGAGATTTACAAAGAATTTAATGTAAACTTCAACTAATTGTAATCAACCTCGTAGCTAAAGAAGATCCAAAGGGAAGATTAACCTATTCCTTTATATTTCCAATTTCTAGGTTTCTATCAACCTAGAAATTACAATTAAAGCAAATAGACAAATTCCTATCAATTTAGAAATCTTAAAGTAAAATTAGGAAAAAGGTAAAGATATATCAAGTTTGAAATGAAAATCTCAAACATCTAGCTATAAATTTCTCTTTAAATTTTGATAAAAGATCCTTGATTTGATCAGATAAAATGAGGTAAAGTTGAATCTTGTTAGGCTCAATTTGCTCTAAGATTTTTACTCTTAAAGAAGCAAGTTTGTTATGAAAACTATTTTGTTTGAAATAGGGTTAAGGGTATTTATAATTATTGTAACCAACATTAAAAAAATAACTAATTTTCAGTTCTTGAATCAATTTGTAGCAGTTATAACTAACTAATCGATTTATGAATCGATTCAGCTTATGAAGAAATCTATAACCGAATCGATTGATGAATCAAAGCATAGTATTTTAAAATCAGGTGTTGAATCAATTAGGGAATCGATTCAGATGATTTTCCTAACCTTAAGTAAAAACATTTTTCAAAAATTTTCTTCATGAATCAATTGGTGAATCGATTCGAGTTTTCACAAGTTTTTCAACATTAATCAATTCACAGAGTGTAAAATGATTTTCATAAAATTTACACTTGTGAAAGATTATTTTAAGAACTTGTTTGAAAATATTTGATTTTTTAAAAACACTTCAATAGATTTATTACTACATCAATTTATCAATTTTAAGAAATTCATTTGTCTCAAGTTTGAATAGAAATTCACTTACAAAAGATCCTAAAAAAGATAAAATAAATCCTAAATGAAATTGTGGATCTCTTGAATCATATGTACGTTGATCTCACTTTGATCCTATAAAACAAATATCAAATATTAAAGAATATTGTCAAACACAAATTGTTTTTAATATCAAAACTAAGTAGAGAAAGATGATAACAAAGTAATCAAATGCTAACAATATCAAAATGCTAACAATCTCCTTAGCTATGCTAATAATCTCCAAAATGCTGACAACCATATATTCACATTTATCATCTATATTTATCATTTATATTTTTTTTATATTTGCAACTAAATTTCATTATAAAATTCATTGCTTTATTAAAATAGTTTAATTTAATTTATTGCTAGTATAAAACTTTTACAATATAATGAATATGATGATGCCACCTTATTAAAAAAGAAAGAGTAACTAAGAATTTTAATCAACAATAAGAGGGTTTTAACAATTTTTTAATGATGTGACAATACATAAATAGGTGATAGTATAAAATTAATTTACATTTATAGTTGTAGACACCTAATTTTGTCCAGAATTTACATGTTTTATGGCTATATGACCCAAAAAAATTGTAGGCAAAAATGACAATTTTTTTATCATGTTGGTGAGAATGAAAATTATATAAAATTTAAATTTAGAAAGTAGAGTTGTTGTTTTCTATTATGTTAAAATAAGATACAAAAGTACTAAAAATGTTAATCATATGTGTTTCCACTATACAAAATAATTAAAAAAAACTACAAAGTTTCTATCTAAAATTTAGAAGAAAAAAAAGTGATAAATCTAAAAATTAAAAAAAAAAAAAAAAACCTCGCTACTCAACTATAGTGAAGTAAATCACGTCTCAATCTCTCTTTTTCCCTTGAAAAGTGCACTTTCACCATGAAGTAACACAATTTTCAAATTTGGGATTGTAATTCTAAAATTAGGTAAAAATGGATACAATCCTTTTATTAAATAATCTGAAGCTTTCTACTATATGGGAGTAGACAAAAAAATAGAGAAAAAAAGAGCTTCTTCTTCAAAGAAATGGGTTTGTAAAAAACTCATATCACACCTGAAACAAATTACAAAATGCCAGCAACAAACTAATCAATTTCAAATGAAAGATAACATTATGATAAACTGTTTTATAAATGGATGTCGTAGGTTGCTAATACCTTCCCTACATATAATTAAACCTCGAATCCAAACTCTAAATTACATAGATTGTATTTTTGTGTTTTAATCACACCATTAAAATTAATTAGTAGTGATTCCTTTTCATTGCTCAAATCTGGATGCATTTTAAATTTGCATCTCATGTCTTCCATCATATGCTATAAACTCATTATTAATGTGTGGGGTATAATACCTTGAGTTTTCTAAAATTAATTTTGGTAATAAAATGACTTTTCCAAAAATCCATAAAGGTGAATTTAAAAATTTTGAGAATTTCAAAACTATAAATTTGAAATACGAAGTGTCCAAAAATAGTAGAAATAAATTATATAAATTTTAGGAATTCTCATAAACTAGAAATTTCTATTTTGAATTCCAAAAAAATTCGAAGAGTTTGAAACCAGGCCTACAGGTACCCAACAAATAAAAACTTATAGTTATTATGAAGATAATTAATTTAACTAATTTGTGACAAATTTTCAAAGCCACTGGTGATTTGTGAGTATGTTAAAATTGAACTCGAAATTGAGGAATTAGGAAAAGAAAAAAAAAAGCTTGCCAAGGAAAAGTCAAAGGTGAAAGTTGACTCCAATTTTTCATTTTGCCCTCCAAAGAGCCAGTTCTCTTTTTTCTTCTTCAACCCATTTCTGATTGCAATCCATGCAACACACACTCAAACATCAACTTGGGGAAGCTCACTCTTTCTTTACACCACTCTCTCTCTCCCCTCCCTCCAAGTAAGCACTTCATTGCTTTATATTAATTTCTTATATTTTTACTGTTAATTCCTCTCTTCTTCCTCTTTAACTTAGTATAAAAATCTTGTTAATTCATTGAGAATAATCTGAGTTATTAATTTTTGAATCTAAAAATTACTATTCTTTTCACTGTTTACTTCAAGAACCCATACTAATTTTTGAAGTTTTTAGAGCTTAAATTCTAGCTTATTTCTATGGAATGAAACCATAATCTAATAGTAGTTGATAATATGGTGTGATGTCATTCAAAGGTTAGTCTTTAGGATTTATGACTTATTTATTAAGCCCGGTATGAAATATGATTATATGTCTATGATGTACGTACATATTGTTATTATTGAGAAATTCATAAGTTAGGTACAGATTTATCTCATGGAGCCCCAAACTCATTCTTGTGTGGACTATTTTTTAGATTTCCAAGATATTGCTACTATTCCACCCTTTGAAAAGTAAGGATGGACAATAATCCCATGAAAATCATTACTGATGTATTTACCCCCATAATAGATAGTCCCCCAAGAATGTATGAGATCAAGACCCATTACATCATAATCCTGAATTTAGCTAGTTGTGAGGCTTTACATAAAGTGGAGATTATTCCCTTATAACCCCCCAATGTCCTATTAATGATGGTCACCGGATGGTTTGGTCTTTAAAGGATCTATCATCTAAATACACTTTTTGCTAATCTCTTAACAAATAATAATTTAAACTACCTTTTGTTTTGCCTTGCCCTTGTGAGGACATGAGGGGCAATATAGGAGAATGACTCTTAGGGCTGACTAGTTGTCTGTGTAAGTGTTTTTTTCTTTTTTTCTTTTTAAGAATTTGTTAGAAAACCCTTTGAAACTAATTTTTAATTAGGCATGTGCCTTAAAGGGCAATGTCCTGGTATATTATAAAAGCATATGTATATTTCAATGAGTTTCCTTTCTTTCCTATAAGTTTACGATTTCTTAAGTAATTAAATTAACTTGAGTAAATATGATTAAGGAATATTGGCGACTCCACTGGGGAATAATTGATGTTAGGCCATTACGTTTGGTTTGTTATCTTTTAGAGTTTTCCTTTATGGCTAATTGTTATTTGTATGCTTGTTATCCTTTCTTTCTATAATATTTACATGTTTGTTTTTATTTGTTGTAATTTGTCATTATCTTGGTTTAGTTTGTAAGTTTTCTCTCACACACTGTGCATGATCATTCACACACAAGAACCCCCAACCCAGGCTCCTAAAAACCATGTGAATTATTTAAGAGGTAAAGTAGTGATGCCTTTATAAGACTATCAATTTTCGTGTAGGCTAGTGAAACACCCCCACTTAAATTGAACCCCTTCCATTAGAAACCTATCTTGAGTGAGGATTAGCAGCCTTACTAACCTTGCAACAATGATAGTAAGAACAATTTGGGAAGCTTCAACCATTAGGTGTAATAGGTCAAAATCAATGCATGCATTAATTAAGGTAAGCCTAGGCACACTTGTTATCTTCTAGGACACATGAGAGAACACTCTCATCCTTAGTCTCTCTATTTCCAATATATGTAGGATATGGAAATTTGTTTCTAAAACTGATACAATGGCCTTATAGGATTTAATTTAATTTTCTTTTATTTGAATTCTCAAGTATAAAATCATGAATGTAAACAAAGTATAATTGAAGAAGGATCAAGCATACAATTATGTTTAATATTTTTCAATGACCTATTTTGCTTTCAAAAAAAACAATCCATAGCCTATTATGTTTAACTCTTGCTTATTTTCCCATATTCATGGCAATTCACTAACACATCTCCTTTGTTACATTCTTTGTGCACCTTCCATTCATGATTTAATCATGCACAAATATTGCTAAAAAGCCATTAGACCTGCTACTTCACATTAGAAACATGGAAAAGGGTGAGACTTCAATTAGATGCATGGCAAGGTTTCATAGTCAATTGAAAGTAATACAAGATTTAGAGGTTGTCCAATTGGAAAAAGGGGATTGTATTAATCAAGGAAAAATTTTCCAAATGCTAGAAATTAGGAAGGTTGATTTTGAGTAGAATGACTTGAAAGTATTAATGCAAGCTTGGCTCAATATGGAGAAGAAAGACAAATTCCAAGCCAAATATGAAAATCTAACATATCTCTTGTTTGTTCTAATCGATACACCTATGCTAGAGGTCATGTTGCATTTCTGGGATCCATCTTATCATTGCTTCACATTCAATCAACATGATATGACCCCAAACAATTAAAAAGTACGATGGGTTATTTAATATAAAAATGTAGTGAAAGATAAAGTCCATTTTCATGATAAAAAAGAGGCTAAGAAGTAATTGTCAAAACTAATGTAAGTCAAGGCATGTGAAGTAGAAAAGTACAAGAAAAAAGGTGACAGCTATTACCTATCATCTAACTACTTGATGAAATCCATCCAAGAACATATTGATAATGAATGAGGTTAAGTCATGCTAGCTTTAGCCATCTATGGGTTAGTATTGTTTTCAAAGTAAAAGGGTACATTGATGGTCATGTGATTAAGTTATTTGAGAAAATTCAGCATAATATCAATCTTATCCTAACAATCTAGGATGAAACAGTTAAGCCCCTCAACCATTTTGCAAGATGGAAGGAAAAGGTAAGTTCTATGGATGTGCACAATTGTTAGCAATATGAATGATTAGAGGCTCATGAGGTTGAAGCAAGACTTCTACCAAGTGATACATAATAATTCCTAGCTAATGTTTCCAAGGACTTAGAGTACTTGGATAGATTCTAGAAAAAGTTTGAAGGCTATCTTTGTTTGTAATAGCAATATGCCTTTGTAATGAATGGGCTATCCATATTTCTTTTAAGAATTAGTATGGAATGAATGCCCTTTAGCTATATCTTTAAAAGAATGATTTACATTATAACATCCATGCATTTTTTTTCCTTATCATTTTTCTTATGTCTCTTTTTTGCACTCATTTAAGTTTAATTTATGTTAAATAAAAGGTATAGCATCATAACTTACCTCAAAAAACAAACCTTGCTACCACGATAATCATACAAGACCCGTTCTCAAGCAAGGGTCAAGAATGAACAAGAAAAGGCTCAATAGGAAATGAGAAAAGATATCAACAAACTGAAGAAACAAGTCACAAGGATTGCAAGGGTTCTTTTTACTAAAAAAGCTAACAACAATAAAGGACCCTCATCAAATAATTAAAATCAAGATTAGGATGCGTCTCCACCTGAAACCCCAAAATTTTCTCCTAGTTTTAAGCCTTATGACACAAATTTAACTCCACCATTAGATCCAAATCCACCTAGAGTTAATATGCCACCATTTGATCCTCCACCATTTCTATATCCACCCCAAGGTTCCAATGTTAACATCTTGTTCCACCATTCTACTTCACAACAATAGGAGGACCCCATGGCTCACATATGAACCATGATTCTAATGATTAAATAATTATGCAAGATTCAAATGATGGCTTTAAGAACAAAGAGATGTTAGAAGATTTAAAAGAATAACTATGAGCAATATGTAATATCTCAAAATTTTCTAACTCTATTCAGAACTAAAATGGCTTTTCAGAAAATTCAAAAAGAGAAATTCAAAATTTTTTAAGAGTTTCAAAACTATAAATTAATAGAAATCGATTATATGAATTTTAGAAATCCTTTAAAGATCAAAGAGTTGATCAAGAATGTTCAAGGAACAAAATTTGTAATTTTGAAATTCTATTTCTGTAAAACTTTGAAAAATTTGAAACAAGGGTTACAGATATCAAATGAGTATAAAATCATAGTCATTATAAAGATGTTTAATTTAACTAATTTGCAATAAAATTTTATGATTTTGGAAATTAATAAGTATGTTAAATTTGAGTTCAAAATGGAAGAAATAAAGAAAAACAACAGTGGTCAACTTGTAGTCATTGAAAAGTTGACCAAACTTTCCCATTTTACCCTTTTCCTAGCTAGCTGCCCCCTTCTTCTTTATGCCCTCTCACACACACACACGAAACCCATGCAAGTCCCTTATCTTCCTTATCAAGCTGTCATTTTCTCTCTCTAGCTTCACTCTCTTTACAAGTGAGCTCCTTAACTCTTCTTATTATTTTCTTAAAATTTTACTACTGATTCTTCTCTTTTGCCTCTTCATTTTGACATCAAAATCATATTGATTCATTGAGTATAATTTAAGTTATGAATTTTTTAAGTTTTTGTAACTATTCATGATACTGTTTAACCTATGAATCAATCTAGTTTTTTTGATATTTTGAAGCTTAAATCTGTTAGATATAGCCTTAATAATTTAATCTTATATGATTAGTTGATAAGAGAAATCGTTGAAAGAGGGATTGAAAGCTAATATGCTCTTATTTTTTATCTTGAAAAGCAAAGGAGACTTTGAGAAAATAATTAAATTTTCTTATGTTTCAGTTGCTGAGGTGAGTAATACTTATCACTCTTATGAATTATGATATGATTCTTACTTGGAATCTATTGATTTGTGGTGCAAGTTAATGAAATGGGTTTTTGATTATGTGATGACACTTGATGATTAAATAGATCTGTTGAAATAGTATTTAGAATGTGGCTAAAATAGCTAAGTTGGTGTTTGTTTAACCTCTTAAAAACATGTGATGTTAAGACTTTATAGTGTGATATTGACCTATAAATAGTTTCCCCTATTTTTTACTATTGGCATGCAAAATTTACTCGTGCTAGTCAAATCACACCATTTTGAATTGAACCCATGATCATGCTTGCAGAAACCCAATAGTTTTTCTTAGTTGATTCGAATCAAAATTTGAACTAGAACTTTACAATTAGAACCATCTTTGCTCTGTTTTTCGATTCTGATTGCTTTGAAATTAGACTTCCCGAAAGTTTTCAAAGTTTGGTGAGTAAACTTGCATTTTTAACTACATTTCCTCAAGTCAAATAGAGCTTTTCACAAATAAGTTTTCTGATTCTAACTGTGATCGTGCTTGTTTCTTCAGGGATTCTAATGGCGATCCTGATTGCACTTTTAGCAAATTTCATATTATTTGACTAATATCTACTTCTCCTGATTTTTATCTAAATTCCTTGAGTTACTCTCATAGTGAATCTAAATAATTCAAGCATAATAAATAGGAGACTATAAAAAATGTAATTCATGAATTAATATCCGAGAATTGAATTATTGTGCACAAAATAACATCCAACTAATGAATATATAAATCAAGGTGATTATGAGACAAGAAAGTATGAGAATAATAATGAATGACTGTGATTGTGGAAATGCAATTACTATGAGTAGTATTATGGCATAAAGTCTGATAATGTACATGGGATATTGAATAGTATGTGATGTTGTGATGTTGTGATGTTGTAATTGTTGTTGGAATTATAATCATTTACAAGAAATGATTATAAGGTATAAAACTTGTTTATGTATATGAGATATGAAGTGATACACAGTGTTATGTTTGATGATGAGACATATCAATATGAAATTAATGTGATATCCATTATGAGAATGGAATGATTGAATACCTGAAAGCTCTTTGAGGCTTAATATGAGAAGATAGCTTATGGTGGAAAATAATGAACCAGATCCTTGATCTATGTGTTCTAATAAAGAGGAAAGGCATAAGGCAGGTGCTAGAGGGAAAAGGCTAGGTTGTGTGGGAGAAGGCAGGATTGAAGTAACAAGAAGGGTTATAATTGAATTATAGCTAAGTACTACATGATTTATATTATGGTTTCATGAATTGTTGAGATATGATATTATGAAATTGAAATACATGATGAATTTGAAATGTTGCGTAAGGCAATGAAAGCCTAGAATGGCCTAATATGTTGAGGAATGCATGATGTGAAACACATCAATGGTAAGTCTTTGAATACCTTATTATTCCTTTTGGATATGATATAAGTGCCAGATATTTGTTAGTGGTATGGATACATGTGTATGTATAGCTTTTGTTGTGTGATGAATTTATATGTTTGGTATGCATCTATCTCACTGAGCTAGAGACTCATATTCTGTGGATTGTTTTTCAAATACTTAAGATGTGATTGTCAATCCTGCAACAGACAATTAAGATGAATAACAAGCTAATGGAAATTACAGCTGATACATTCACCACCATGGTTAATAATCTCCTAGGCATGTACAAGGTCAAAATTCATTATATAATAAACTTAAACTTGACTGGATGTGAGGTATTGCATAAGGTAGAGATCATTCCTCTACAACCTTCTAATGCAGTCTTGATGATGGCTATAGGTTGGTTTAATCCTTAGAGGATCTACTAACTGAGTTCCTTTTTATTTATCTCTTGAAAATGTACATAACATAGCCATCATGTCCTTAAAGATAGAGTTAGTCTAAACTATACTTTTGGATCCATATGTGTTATAGGTTAAATTAATTTTATTTTATTTTGTCCCTAAAGGAACATGGGTGTTGTAGGAGAATGTGTTGTAGAGCTAGCCAAGGGATTGTAGTTATGTTTTGGAAAAGTTAGGAACTGATGTTAAAAGTGGCATGTGCCTTAATAGGCATTGGCTCTATACATTATGTAAGTCCCAATTTGTGTATATATATATATATATATAAGCAGTTTATAATCATATGCATTCCCTTCTCTCTCTGATCTAATCAATTTGAGTCCTTTACATATTAATGAAATTAAGCGACCTATGATTATAATGTAGTGATGAAATCAAATTAAAGACTGGTGATTATCAATGGAGTAATTAATATTCACACCAGTCATGGCCAGGGTTTTAGGTCATGACACAATAGAAGGGGTTAATAAATATGGAATCATTGATGTAACAGAGCTATGCTTAGTACTTAATATGGTTATTCCTCCTAAGTTCAAAGTACCTGAGTTTGAAAATTTCAGTGGGTTTGCTTGCCCAATGAATCACCTGACTTCGTATTGTCAAAAAATAGCATCTTGCACTAATGATGACAATCTTCTTATTCATTTCTTTTAGATAGTTTTACTAATGTTGCTTCTAGATGGTACATAAAGCTTTACTACAATAAGGCATGGCATTGGAAAGACCTTGTTGATGCTTTCTTGAGCCAATATCATTATAATATTGATATGGCTCCTAATAGGATGTAACTCCAAAACATGGAGAAGAAGACTACTGAAATATTTAAGAAATATGCCAAACAATGGAGAAATTTAGTTACTCAAGTACATCTAACTCTTTCTAATAAAGAGATAGTGTCTACATTCATTAACACCCTTCACCCACTTTTTTATGACCTGATAATTGTTAATACATCATCAAACTTTTCCAACATTGTTACCATTGGAGAAAGAATTGAACATTGTGTCAAAGTTGGTAGAACTATTGATAATTTTGTTGAAGTAATGGAGGAAAAGAAGCCTATGATCAATAAGAAAAATGAAGGTGAGTTACATCTCACTAGCTATGAAAGGTAAGAAAGAAAGCCATAACAAGCAAAGCTTACCAATCACCTGCCATTCAACCATTTCAACCACAACATATCAAATACCCATATGTCGCTTCTACCTCACAAATTTCATATGCCTAACCTTATACTACATCATCCCATTTCCCTTAAACACCAACCATAAGTGCTTCCTCACAAGTGTTATGACCCATAAACAAAAGCTCATATCAAAACGCTAACCCTAAAAAAGGTCTTGATAACCAAGAGAGGAAGGTGGTCTAATATGATCCCATCCCAATATTGTATACTGAGTTCTTCCCAAAACTCTTTCAAAATGGAAAGGTTACTTTAACCCCAATGAAGCCCATAGAACCTCCTTACCCAAATAAGCTCTACTATTGGAAAAGACAAATTAAATGCAATTGAAGGAAGTAACATGATCAGTGGCACTCAAACCTCTTTGTTTTCTACTAACTAATTGATAATTCACTACAACCGAAACACAACTTCGTCACCTCCTCAAGTACTTGATTCTCACACTTTAGAACCTATTAAAATTCAAGTACCTAGGTCTTTCCCTTATAAGAAGACAAATTAGGTGCCATGGAATTGTACTTGCCAAGTTCTTCCAAATAGCAACCATACCGCTATCATGATAACACTTAATTGTGCCCGAACATCATCTGTTACCAACATATATGGGACTAGTAGGATTACTTGCAGTGATCATTGTTATAGTTCTAAAGAGTTAGAAAAATGGAGAATGGAAGAACTAGAAAGAAAAGGAGATAATAGAGGAAATTGTTATGAAAGAAGGTAAAATGGAGTCCAATGCATACAAGAAAATTGTGTTAGAAGAGGAAGCTTGTGAATTCTTGAAACTCATTAAACAAAGTGACTACAAAGTGATTAAGCAGTTGAATTGTACAACTGCACAAATTTTATTGTTGGTATTATTTTTGAATTCTAAGCCACATAGGCAGGTGTTAATGAAGGTATTGAACCAAGCTCATTTCTATCATGATATCTCCCTTAAAAAGCTTAGTGGTATTATTGGTAACATCACGATTGACAATTACTGTACATTCACTAATGATGAGATATCATTTAAAGGAATTGGGCATAACAAGGCACTTCATATCTCAGTAAAATGCAAAGACCACATCATAGTAGGGATTCATGTAGATAATGACTTTTCACTAAATATGATACCATGATCAACTTTGTCCAAACTCTTAGTCATTGGATCCTACATGAAACCCAGCACCACGTTAGTAAAAGCCTTTGATGGTACAAAAGAGAGGTTATTGGTGACATTTAACTTCCAATTCAAATTAACCCAAATGTTTTCAATATAATATTTCAAGTGATGGACGTCACATTATCCTATAGCTGTCTGCTTAGGCAACCATGGATTCAATCTATAAGGGCAGTGCCATCCACCTTGCACTAAAAAGTGAAATTCATAATAAAATATAAATTGGTGATTGTATCATAAGAAGAAGATTGGTTTGCCACTAAACTAACATCTACTCCATATATTGAGGCTACAGAAGAGGCTCTTGAGAGCACATTTCAATATTTTGAGATTGCTAATAACTTTTACATCCAAGAAAGGCACAAATCCCAAAATCACATCTGTCTATGGCACCTATGATGCTGGCCAAGGTCATATTGGAAGATGGGTTTAAACCAGGGGATGGATTAGGGAAATATAGGGAAAGCAAAAAGAAACCTCTTAAACTTCCCAAAAGTGTTAAAAATTTTGGGTTACGATACAAGCCTATAAGAGTTAATAAGATGAGGGACACCAATGAAAAGAAGGAAAAGAGGATGGCACGGCTAGAAAATCAAAAGCTAAGAGATGAAGGGATTCTCATATGTGACATCAAACAAAGCTTTAGGAGCATAGGAATCACCTTGCCTAACTAAATTCTAGCAATCAAGGATGGACACTCCACCACCATAATTGTTAGCTTAGCACACCCTTGGTCTCCAGACTTCACACTTAATAATTAGGATATCTCTAACTTTTTGGTTGTCTTAGAATTTCATTCAAAGTAATCCCATACTTCCACCACTTAAGGCTCTATCTGAGGCCTTAGTATGCTATATGTAAAATGAACTTACATGTTTCTTTCTAGTGTGCATTTTAAATAAAAATATATGTTCGATTTCAATTATTTATGCTTTTATTTATTTTTCTTTTTTATTTTGTTTTATTTTCTTTTATTTCTATTGCTTGGATTCCATCTTATATTTGCTTACCCAATCCTTTTTTCCCTCTAATACATTTTAGATAAATTCAAGTTTCAAAGTGATTCATTTGAGAATATAGTGTTATGACCCCTATATGTAACTTTGACCATCCAATTGATTGTGGTAGATTGAAGAAGAAGAAGAAGAAATTGACCCCTTTGCAAAACTCTTAAGGCTTACTGAGGAAGATAAGAAAGATGAAGAATTAGTTAAAGTAATTAATTTTGGCTCAAAGAAGGATAAGAAGGAGGTTAAGATTGGTACTTTGATGGAAAAAGATGTATGAGAAAACTTGATCAAGCTTTTTCATGAATATAAGGATATATTTACTTAGCCATATCAAGATATGCCAGGATTGGACATAAATGTGGTTGTGCATAAGTTATCATTAAAGCCAAAATGCAAGCCAATGAAGCAAAAGTTAAGGCACATCAAACCAAATATGTCTTTAAAGATTAGAGAAAAGGTTAAAAACAATTTGATGTTGGGCCCCTTACAATCACCAAATATTTAGAATGGGTTGCCAACATTGTTCCAGTACCTAAGAAAGATGAAAAAGTTTAAATATGTGTTGATTATCAAGATTTTAATAAAGCAAGCCCTAATGATAATTTTTTGTTACCACATATTGATGTCCTTGTTGATAACATTACAAGAATTCAATATTTTCCTTTATAGACTATTTTTATAGGTATAATCAAGTCAAGATGGATCCTAAGGATGTGGAGAAAACCACCTTCATCACTTTGTGTGGCACTTTTTGTTACAAAATAATGCATTTGGGTTGAAAAATGTTAGGCTAGGGTAACCTACCAAAGAGAAATGGTGACTTTACTTCATGGCATAATGCATAAAGAAGTAGAATTTTATGTTGATAATATGATCACCAAATCAAAAAGTGAAGAAAACCATATAATTGATTTACAAAAACTTTTTAAAAGGCCAAGAAAGAGTTGACTTTGACTAAACCTTGCAAAATGCACCTTTGGGGTGAGATCAAAGAGCTATTAAGGTTCATGGTTAATCAAAATAGAGTAGAAGTCAACCCTAAAAAGGTTCATGCTATTTTGGAGATGCCAATACCACATATAGAGAAAAAATTTTGAAGTTTCTTAGGGACGTTGAATTACATTGCTATATTCATATCCCAATTAATGACTACTTATGATCCATTATTCAAGTTTTTGCATAAGAATAAGACCATGGAATGGAATGAGAAATTGCAAGAAATATTTGAAAAGATCAAGTAGTATTTACAAAATCATGTAGTCTTAGTATCACCATCACCAAGTAAACCTCTTATCATGTACTTAACTGTGCTTGAAGAATTCATGGGTTATGTACTAGGGCAACATGATGAATCTGGAAGAAAGAACTAACAATAATCTATTAAGAAGTTCACAAGCTATGATTCTAAATACTCTCTTAAAGTTTACTTCTTCTGCCTTGGCTTAGTTACCTCATTACTCAAGGCAATACATGTTATGTTATACAATTGACTTGAATCAAAGATGGATCTAATCAAGTACATTGTCAAGAAACTTGCTCTAATAGGAAGAATTACTCAATGGCTAGTGTTGCTATTTGAATATGACATAGTTTATCACCCAGAAGGCAATAAAGGATAGCGTACTTACTAATTTTCTAGCTAATCAATTTGTTGAAAGCTATGGTTATATGCAGTGTGAATTTCTAGACAAAGACACAATGGCACTATTAAATAATGATGAATCACCCAAAGATGAAAAGTGGACATTGTTATTGAAGCCTCTAATGCACTAGGGCATGGTATTGGTGTTGTTTTAATTTCTCCTAAAGAGAAAACTATCCAATTTATAGACAAGTTATGCTTTGAACGTACAAATAATATGGTTGAATACAAGGCATGCGTCATAGGTATACAAGCTACATTAGATTTGGAAGTCAAGGTTTTAAAAGTGTATGGAGATTCTGCACTTGTAACCCACCAATTAAAAGGAAATTAGAAAACTTGAAATGCCAAGTTGATTCCATACTACAGACATTTAACAAAGTTGTTAGAACATTTAATAGAAATTACTTTCCATCGTATCCAAAAAGTTAATGCTTTGGTGATGATCCTATATGTTCAAAGAAAATAATGATTAGACACATGTTATCAAGATTGAAAACCAAGATTCACAAGCCTAATGCTCAAGTGTTGAAGAAGAATCTAATAGAAAGCCTTGGTATCATGATATCAAGCAATACATAAAATGCAAAGAATATATAAAAGGGGCCTCTGTGAATGACAAGAGAACTATAAGGAGAATGGCAATAGACTTCGTTTTAAATGGAGAAATACTATTTAGAAGGAATCATGACATTATTTTGCTAAGGTGTGTTAATGAAATATAAGCAAAAAATATTATTGAAGAAGTATATGAAGGTTTTTGTGCAACCCATTCAAATGGGCATGCTATAGCAAGAACAATTGTGAGAGCAAGCTATTTTTGGCTAATAATGGAAAGTGACTGCATCAATCATGTGAGCAAATATCAAATATGTCAAATCTATGCTAACAACATTCATAGTCCTTTTATGTAACTAAATGTCTTATATGCGTTATGGTCATTCTCAATTTAGGGCCTTAATGTCATTGGTCCAATTGAACCCAAGGCTTTAAACAAACATGGATTTATTCTTGTAGCCATTGACTATTTCACTAAGTGAGTTGAAGCCTCTTATCCAACATGATAAGAAATTTTGTTTAGAAATTAATAAAAAGGGATTTGATATGTCATTATGGCTTGCTAGAAAGAATTGTGACTGATAATGGCACAAACTTCAATAGATGATGATGGAGATATATGAACAATTAAAAATAAAGCATCATAAATCAATGCCATATCATCCTAAAATAAATAGGGCCATAAAAGTAGCCAATAAGAATCTTAAAAGGATCATCTAAAAGATGACAATAACATATAAAGATTGGCATGAGATGCTTCTATTTTCTTTCCATGGTTATCAAACCTTTGTTCGCACTTCTATAGGAACCACCCCATTTTCTTTAGTCCATGGTATAGAGGTAGTGCTTTCCATTGAGGTTGAAATTCCTTCATTAAGGATTTTAATGGAGGTACAACTAGAAAAGGTAGAATGGTCCAAACTCAATATGACTAATTAAATCTCATTAAAGCAAAAAAAAATTGGCAACTCTATGCCACAAGCAACTTTACCAAAGAAGGTTAATAAAATCTTATGCTAAGAAAGTGCACCCCATCAATTTAGGGAAAGGGATTTGGTATTGAGAATGATACTTCCAATTCAGAAGGATAATCAAAGTAAATGGATACCTAACTATGAAGGACCTTTAATCATAAAAAGTGATCTTTCTAAAGGAGATTTGATCCTTACAAAGATGTATAAGGAAGTATTGTCACAACTTATCAATGTGGATAGAGTGAAAAGGTATTATGCTTGAAACATGTTTAGTCTGCATTTGATCTGCCCAAGATGTTCATAACTTGGTAGATAATAATTCAATGTTTACTACCCTAATCAATAGGTGCTTAAATACATGGGGACAACTAGCACTAGTTATTTAGAGGCTTATCACTAGAATAACCAAAAGATTCTTTGTCACGACCCAAATCCCTAGTCCAAATCAATGTAAATATCAATTCCTGATTGATAATTACTAACCTTTAACCTGTCTCTATATTCATTTCTACTCATACTTGTTTTAATATTTTCTACTTACATATACTTAAACTCGATTGATCAATAAAGGCATAATAAACTTATAGACAAAGAAAGAAACATTAATATATATAAACAAGTTTTTATAATATAGAGAGGCACTGCCTAACCATAGCTTATGCTTGTTTAAACTTTCGCTCAACAAGTACTTAATAAATATACACTCCTAAAGGACTATCTATTGTAGTGGTATTTACATTAGTAGTGACTTTCATGAAGTTATTGCCCATCCTTACTTTTTAGAGGTGGGTTAATAGCAAATTCTTAAAAATCTAAAAAAAAAATCCACAGAGGAATGAGTCTGAGGCTCAATGAGATAGATCCATACCTAACTTATGAATTTATCGACACATATACCTCATATCATCAAAAAACATAACTTATGGCAGTATTAACAAACACATCATAAAGACCCAAAGGAGTAACCTTTGAGTAATATCACATTACATTATCGTTATCACATTATAAAGAATCATGATTTTCTCATGGCCTCAAGCCATCCTCATTAATCATTAGATGTTCAAATCACATTATCCTTTTAAGATTTCTTAAAATAACAATCATAAATCATACTATTCACACAGCTTCAAGCCATCAATAGCCATGTCACATAATCAAGTCATGTTTTATCACATTCTAATGTGCTCAAAATAACAATTCTAATAAATAAGCCATAAGCCACCATTTTTGCCCATTATATATTTCAACCTCATCATATCATATTTCAACTTTCTATAAGATGACAAAATAAGCCAAAGCATATATATAGCAACAAGTATAAATCTCCTTTTTACTCTGATCCAGCTATAATGCACTTGTCCTAACCTTTTCCCTCCAAGCTCCTACCTTATGCCACTTACTACATTTGGAATGCCCAAATCTAGGATTCAATTCATATAACCTTCCCATCAATCTCATCATTTCAAATTTCATTCTCATCATTTGTTATCCGATGTCTCATGGGGAAATTTTCAAGCTTTTCAATAGCATTATTTCTTATCACATTCATACCACATATTACATTTTCCATCAACATCACAATCACATGATTCACATCAAATTATTACAATTTCATTCATTCATATCACAACCACACATCTTTCTAGCACATTATCTTGATAATTATCCATATTGCTCCCATAACATTTATGTACAAACAATTACAATGTTATTTAGTATTAACTTAGAAATTACTCATTCAACACTATTGATATGTTATATTCAACTTAATTGCATTTCATGCAAGTTTAGACCCAAGGAAATAAAATAGTCCTTAGTTAGAAAGAAGTTTGAACTAAAAAGAGTGGAAAAATTTTAAAGGTGTGATCAAAATCATGAGTAGAATCTAGTTTGAAATTTGAGCAAAATCGCAGTCAGAATAATTGAAGAAAATCAAGTAAAATTGAGGAAATTCAGTTGAAAATACGAGTCTGCCTACCAAATTTTAAAAACTTTCAAGAAGTCCAAATTTAAACACAATTTGAATCGAGGTCGGAATCAAAAATAGAGTAGGAAGTTTTGATTCAAATGGTACAAATTTAGATCAAAATTTGATTTGAATTATAAGAATAAAAGTGTCGGGCTTTTGAAAGCATGATCATGAGTTTAGTTCAAAAGCTATGATTCAACTCACATAAGTAGGTTTTGCATAAAAATAACAGGAAAATAAGGTAAACAACTTTTTATTCAACATTTTACTATAAGTTCTCATTTTAACATGTTTTGATAGTTTAAATATGGACATAACTCAACTATTTCCATAGCAAACCAATCAACCTATCAATAAATCCATTCAATCTCAGATTTGGCCACACGATCACCAAAAACTGATATTATCCATTTGCACCAACTAATTAACAAATCACAAGCAAGAACACATTATAATTCACAAGAAAGGTAAAAAGACCGTCATGCTGATTGTGAGAGCTAAAGAAGAGGCGGTGTCTAAGGCCACCACTGGCTTCTTATTCACTTTGTGGGAAAAGCATCTGGGGATGGATTTTTCCTTTTTCAGTGGGTTCTTGAGTTCATTAAGGGCTTTGAGGAGGATGTGAAGGCAACATCTCCCGATAGAGGTTCGTAATTAGTAGGTGGAGCTTTTCTGGCTCAAGACCTGGTTCAAAGAGAGAGTGGCTCACAGGCTATGGAAACTATTAGTGATCAAATGGCAGATGACCTACTTGCCCCATATATGGACCCTCTTACTTATAGCATAACTTTTAAGTGCCAATCTTCCTTGTAGGCCATAATTTGTAGCATTCTATAATTTTGATTTTTCAGACATAAATTCTCCTCATTGAGGAGAGTCTTTAATAGACTTTTTCATAATATTTGAGCTTTATTCTTGCTTTATTCATCCAAATTTCCATAGTTGTATGTTTGGTAGGTTGCGAATGATATTATGTAGGTTGACATTAATGAGTTCCTACAAACCAATACTCAACAAACATTAGTTAAAATGGATGTTTAGTAGGTCAATCGACCAATAATTTTATCATTGTCAAGAAGAATGTATGAGTGCAGTGCTAAGTAGTTTGTCGCATACGGTGCCAAATAGTAGGTCACATTCGATGCTAAATAGTAGGTCGCATGTGGTGTCAAGTAGTAGGTTGTATGCAGTGCTGAATAATTGGTCGCATATGATGCCAAATAGTAGGTCACATGCGATGCCAAATAGTAGGTCGCATGCGGTGCCAAGTAGTAGGTCGCATGCAGTGCCAAATAGTAGGTCACATGTGATGCCAAGTAGTAAGTCATATGCGATGCTGAATAGTTGGTCACAGACGATGCCAAATAATAGGTTATATGCAGTGTCAAATAGTAGGTCGCATGCGATGCCAAGTAGTAGGTCGCATGCAGTGTCGAATAGTAGGTTGCATGCAATGCCAAGTAGTAGGTCATATGTAGTGCCAAATAGTTGGTTGCATATGGTGCCGAATAATTGGTTGCATATGGTGCCTAATAGTTGGTCACATGTAGTGCCAAGTTTTTGTAAGTATGTCAAGTTGAATGTCCCTTCTGGATTAGAAGGGCGAGTGTTCACTTCCATATTAGAAAGGTGATAACTCACTTTCGGTATAGTATTTTGTTGAAAATTTATCCAAAAATTAGTAAATAGTCATAAAAACTTAAAAACATCAATGGTTTTATCAATTTCAGAACAATGTTATAGGACTAGATAAGCAATATTGAAATTCATTGATCATATGGGCAGAGATTTCGTGGCTCTCCACCAAAAATCACATTAACCTTCCTTCCTCTTATCCCTAGCTTGACTTCATCTTTATAGTAGTGTTGGATTGTGTGCTGATCACCTCACACACATCCAATTTCATTAGGGGTCAGGAATATAATGATGAGTGTCTTGGTAGATGTGACCATGTTTAGGTCATTAATCGCAAGTTACCCCAACACCACATTATATACTAAGGGATAGTCGATGATCAGAAAGTTTGCTAAGACAATTACCTAGCGGCCTAAATCTCTAAGGGTAATGGGAAGCCTGATTTGCCCCACGAGTAGTATTGCATCTCCTATAAAGCCATAAAGGGGCCTTAGGGAAGGCTTTAGTTAATCTACACTTAAACCCATCTGTTCAAAACATCCCTTGTACATGATGTTCACTGAGCTGCTTGTATCGATCATATTTCTTCATACCTTGGTGTTACCAATTCTAGCTCGGATAACTAGTGTGTCATTATGGGGAGAATGTACCCCTCGTGCCTCTTCATCTATCAAGGTGATGTTGTCTGACGTCGCCCTTGCTTTCTTAGTGGGACCCTTAAATTCATTGTGTCCCATAAATAGGATGTGATTTGTTTCTCACATATAGCATTCATGTGACCTGTTTGAAATGCCTATAATGTTAGGCCGACCATGAATGGCAAATATAGTTCTTATCGAGGGTGCCTCCTCCTGCTCAGGAGTTCATTGGTGCTGTTACTATGTTGGTCACTACTCTACCGGTCACACCACATAATCCTTTAAATAACCTCTCTTGATTGGGTTCTTAATTACATCCTTGAGTGCCCTACATTCCGAGGTGTTGTGCTTGATTTCATCATAATAAGCACAATACTTGTTCTTATTTCTAAACTAGTTAGGAGTCCTTATGGGTTTGAGCTTCTCGAAATCCTTTCTATCCTTCTCTGTCACAAAGATCCTTTCCTAAGTATCTGATAAGACACTATAGCTATCACAACGACCCTTATGTTGAGATCATTCATTTGTAGCCTTCCTTGCGACATGATTTTTAGGGTCATCATCTTGACTCTCCTTGCTATTCCTGATATTATTCCTCTTTTTACTCTGGTTAAAGCTATTAGTTTTGTCTTTAGACTTTTTAAGGCTAAAGGTTTCCTCCCACCTGATCTCTTTGGTAGCTCATTCATAAAATTCAGCCAAGTCCCTTACTGGAGACTTGTATATGCTCTCATATAGCTTCCCATCTTTGTAGAGTCCTATTGAGATCACTGTTAAGATGCTCTTATCTAAAGGATTCTATATGTTCCTTACCTCATGTCTGAACTGGGTAATGTAGTCTTTCAATGATTCATTCTTTCACTGAAAGGCTATCACAAGGTGACAGAATGGTGCGAGCTACCTTCTCAATGCCCTATACTAATTGATGAATCTCTTCTGGCATTCTTCCCAACCATCAATGTTATGAGCTTTGAGATTTCTAAACCATGTTTAAGGTATGTCTCTTAGAGTGGCTAGGAAGACACAATAATTGACCAAAAGATTAGTTGTCTAGAGATCCATCTATATGTTGAATGCATCTAAGTAGTCATATGGATCACTATCCCCATTGTATAGTGGGATAATGGGAACTTTGAACTTGTAAGGGAAAGGTTCTTTCTCAGTCTTCCTAGTGAATGGCATCCTCCTTTCATAATGATCTTGATGGTCTTAAGCCCAAGGGCATTGTTCTAACTATTCTACCCTCTAAAGCAACTCCTCTACCATATGGTCTTGAACCTCATATCGATGACTGGATGATTACCAACTCCTCTTTTTGTCATGGGAGTGGCAATCTAAGGCTCCATGCTTTCTCTACTCACGACCCAGCGAGCTTTGATCTAAGAGATGTTTTTAATTGGTCCTGTTTAGGCCTTCAGCTCAACATGAACCCCTACGTCACTGTTGATCTATTTCATCATCCTCATAAGTTCGATGGACCCCCGACCTGGGCCGTGAGTTGGTAAAGTGAGCTGAATGGGTGTGTTAAGGTACTTCTCTAGGTGGCCTCTCTTCCTGAGCTTCTTCCTGTGTCTGTTGGAGAGCTTCTTTCTATGTAGCACCCCCAACCTACTCTTGTGAGCACTGAGCTTATGCTTGTGTTAATGCCCTAACCGTTTCAACCAACTCTCCTACCATTTTCTCTAGTGCTTCATGATGTTGATGTCATGCTTGTATTCCATCAATAATATCAAGTTGGTGTGAGGCTGCGAAGGGTATGTCAATGGCAACACCTATGGTACGGACGGTGAAAGAGCCTACCGCAAGAAAGGCTGGATCTCTCTATTGTTCCATATGACCATCTGGTTGGCCAACTGTAACATTCGAACTCCTAGTGGTTCTTCCTCTAGCCATCAGAAAATAAAGGGGAATGCAATTTAGGGCCCTCCTTCAAGTGCCAAAATGTTAACGATCAAGTCCAGTTAACCCAAGTCCAGAACCCCAAACTATAGATTGAATGTAAAAAGAGAGAAAGAGGAGAGAGAGAAAATAAGGAGACACCAGAAGTTTTTAACGTAGTTCAGCTAAAGTCAGTTTGACCCCTACATCCATAACTTTTATTACTTTTTTTGCTGAGTGTTTTATATCTAATGATTGATTGTGTCATGTACAATGATTTCATCCCTTTTTCTAATGGTTGGAAGGTTATAGTTTAAATGTATGTCTATAACGACAAGTATCATGACTTGATTAGGATTACATATTAGATAAAGGTTGATGGCTATAACAGACTCCCATTAAAGTAGAAAACTAAATGGATTTCCTTTGACTATTGGTTATGGATGCGTGCTCTAATCTATGAGCTGAGCCTTGTTTTCAATGACCTGAAATGGTTGCTTTGACCCATGTTGATCAGTGACCTTAACTCGTATTTAGCAACCTAATGTCTTAATCCAATGACCTCAATCCTAGGTGAGCTGAGCCCTTATTAGCTAAGTCTATCCATTGGACTTTTGCCAGCCCATTTATGCAATTCCAAAAATAACCACAACACCTTTCAACCACTATATGATAAGAAATTGATTATGCATTTTAATATAAAGTGTCTTTTGAAATAATAAAAACATGATTTACATGCATTCAAATGTAAGTAAGATTACTCTATTGAAATGAATAAAGATTATATGAAATAAGTTGAACATCTCAAGATATCGCAACAAATTATTGGGTACTAATCAAATTCTAAAGAAAATCAATGATAAGCAAAGTACAAAAGAGTTGAGATACAAGAATTCTATTGGCTCAGCAATAAAGATGTATATTATTCATCCATGACACTATTGAGAAGGTCCTTGTATATGGTAAAAAAAAATATTAAAAAAAAGAGAAAAAAAAATTGGTTTATTTATCTTAAAGTATACACCACATTTTGCATCATATTTACTTACATTGTGTTTTTCTAAGTGCATTAACTTTTTTGTCATTAAATCAAACCCAACTATGATAGGTTGAGCCTATGAAATGTAAGTCTTTTATTTTTTTTGTTGTTAAATTAAACAAGCATTGTCAGGTCGAGCCTATAAAATGAAAATCTTTTACTTTCTATTATTAAATTAAACCTAGCATTGACTGGTCAAGCTTGTAAAATATGGGGTCTTTTCCTTTTTTTTATTAAATCAAACCCAGCATTGGTGGGTTAAGCCTATGAAAAACATGTCTTTTAAATTCCATAGTTAAATCAAACCCAACATTGATGGGTCAAGCCTGTGAAAACTAAATCTTTTAGTTTCTATTGTTAAATCAAACCCAACTTTGGTAAGTTAAGCCTATGAAAAGTAAGTCTTTTACATTCTATTGTTAAATTGAACAAGCAAGACTTTTAAATTCTATTGTTAAATGGAACCCAACATTGGCTGCTTAAGCCCTTTAAACGAAAGTCTTTTACTTTCTATTGTTAAATCAAACCCAGCATTGGTGAGTTGAACTTGTGAAAAATAAGTCTTTTAAATTCAATTGTTAAATCAAACCTAGATTTAGTGGATAAAGCTTGTGAAAAGCAAGTCTTTTATTTTCTATTGTTAAATCGAACCTAACTTCCTGTGAAAAAGAGGTCTCTTAATCTTTGATGTTAAATCGAACCAAGCATTTATAGGTCAAGCCTTTGAAATGCAAGTCTTTTACTTTCTGTTGTTAAATCAAACCCAGCATTGGTAAGTTAAGCCTGTGAAAAGCAAGTCTTTTAAATTCTACTGTTAAACCAAACCCGACTTTAGCTAGTTAAGCCTATGAAAAGGATATCTTTTACTTTCTATTATTAAATTGAAGCCAGTTTTGATGGGTCGAGCTCGTAAAAAGTAGGTCTTTTAAACTTTGTTATTAAATTGAACCCAACATTGGCAGGTCAAGCTTATGAAATGCAAGTCATTTACTTTCTGTTGTCAAATCAAATAACGCATTGGTAGGTCAAACCTATGAAAAGTAAGTATTTTACTTTTTGTTATTAAATTGAAACTAACATTAGTGAGTCAAGCATATGAAAAGCAAGTGTTTTAAATTCTATTATTAAACTGAATACAGCATTGGCAGGTCAAGCATATGAAAAGTAAATTATTTAAATTCTGCTCAACCAACATTGATAGGTCGAGCTTGTGAAAAGTATGCCTTTTACTTTCGATTGCTAAATCAAACCAAACATTGGCTAGTCTAACAAATGGGAAGTATGTCTTTCTTTTTATTCTAAAGTTTTCTATTCATGTGTGTACTACTAACTCATGAGATTTCTTATTCTTTCTGTAAAATTGGTGCCTAAGCCTTCACCCACCTTCTAATACTAGAAGGATAAGTAAAAAGGTAGCTGTAAATACCCAAATTTGTCTAGGATTCACATGTTTTATGATCATATGACCCCAAAAAAATTTGAAGGTAAAAATGACATTTTTTTCATCATGTTGGTGAGAATAAAAATACTTAAGATTTAAATTTATAAAAGTAGAGTTGTTGTTTTCATTTATGTTAAAATGAGATACAAAAGTACTAAAAATGTTAATCAAATGTGATTTCATTATATAAAAATAAATTTAAAAATAGAAACATTCTCTATCTAAAATTTAAAAAAAAAGATAAATTTGAAAATAAAAAATACACCTTGCTACTCTGTTACAATTAAGCACACGGCATCTTAATCTCTCTTTTCCCTTTGAGAAGTGCACTTTCACCATGAAGCCATATAATTTCCAAATTTGGGACTACAATTCAACAACTAAACAAGAATCATGTTAAAATTAAGATAAACATGTAACGTTCTACAAGCAGACATCGGAGGATACTAATACATTCCCTACACAAAATCAACCCTTAAATCTGAACTCTAAATTATGTAAACCTTATTTTAGTATTTCAATTACATCATTAAAAATGATTGGTGGTGATTCCTTTTAATTGCTCAAATTTGTGTGCATTTTAAATCTACGTCTCACGTCTTTCATCTTTTGTTATAATTATGTGTGGGGTTCACCCATTCGCATTGTGCACTGCCATTGGGATGTTGTAATAACAGTCAATTAAATTTAAATCCTTACTGAATTATATACAAAATTTATAATAAAACATATATATAAAGTGAATGAGAAATTGAGATGAAGATGGAGCTAGAAAATTTGGCCTACAGGGCAAAATACACATGAAAAATATTATTTATATAAGTCTACTTTGACATGTATTTAAAAGAATAAGTATATGATATCGATATGTTTTCTTATTATTTTTGAATAATTTTCATTTTTTATAAATTTTTCACAACAAAAAATAGTAGTTTTGTATAAAAAAAATGTAAATTTTAGAAATTTTCTATATTACAAATTTTTGCTTACTTATTATATAACAAGTTCATACAAAATTACAATGTTTTTGTGAAATAATTGCAAAATATGTACAAATGATTCACAAAAGTTGCAAGTTAGAAAAAAGTCAGTGAAGTATTAGTATTTACACATAAAAAGAAAAGAAAACATTAAAAATATTTATTAACATATAAATTATACATTTATTTTATTATGTCATAAAATATAATTGATTTAATATTATATCAACTTAAAAAATTTAATAGAAAGTTTTGATTAAAGATTAATATAATAATTTAATAAAAATAAATTATTTAACAAATATATATAATTATATAAGAAAATATTGTAGAAGGAAGATCGCATAGTCAATTAAAGTACAGAAAATCAATATTCCTGTAATTTCCAGTTGTCAAGTGGCTATTGGTCCACACATAAACGAAGGCCTTGAATGTGAGGAGCTGCCAACGAATGGCCGAAGAGGGTGAGGGATTTCATCACAATTATATGGAATTTAGTGCCACACTTCACCATATTATAAGAATTCTAGCGTAAGCATGACTCTTGCTTTTCAAGACTTTCTAAAGCAAAATTGCCACTTGTAAGTAGGATGACTAATGAACAATTTGCAGAAAAACCACTATGACATGAGTATATTTGTCTGTAGAATTTAATCACATCACGTTGAAATTTTATAATGTATTTGCTAAATATTTTTTTATGATTTATAATTTTTTATCCATTTTAACTATACAAGCATACCGAGTGACCTACACGTGGCTTGTGTTAATTAGTCCTTACAGCACTAAAACACAATGATTTTATCGCCTTCAAATCAAGTCAAGTAAAAAAAAAATCTAGAATTTACATATATAAATATATATATATATATATATTCTTATTTGTCTTTATGTGCTTTGCTGCAAAAGAAAATTGCAAAAAAATCACTCCAACATTTTATATATATAAGGTTCATTAATAATACTTATTTTATGTCTTGTTAATTACAATAACTACCATGAATATGTGGATAGCATGGGTATCATCTGAATCATAATCTAGAAGGATTAATTGTATTTGAAAAATTATTAATATTATATCTAATAATAAAATCATAAAAATTTTAACTCATTTTAATATAAATTATTAAAATGTAAGATGCTCATAATAATAACACTAAAAGACAGAATTATTTATTATGTTCAAAGTAAATATTTAATGAATTTAAATTTAATTTATTATCGATATAAATCATTTCATGCTATTGGTGAGTAAAAAGATGATATGTAATCATTATGAAAAAATAATTGTAATTAAGAATTTTTATCAATAATAATAATTTTTTAATGACGTGATAATATATGAATAGATGATAGTATAAAATTAATTTAAATTTACAGTAGATTAAATTTAAATCCATATTGTATTAAAATTAATAGATAACAATATTATTTTGATGTAATATTATCTATTTATCTAAAAATTCAATCTACAATATTATCTTTATAAGATATCTTTCATTTATAACTACATTTAAAATCTAGGTAGTAGATCTATGCATGACAGGAGATCATACCAAAGTTTATTGAGATTCAAAATTGGTCTCGAATGATAAAAATTTAATTTTTATTAGTTCATCGCGAGACTAAAATCCTACTCTATTTTAATATATTAAAATTAGGTTGTCCAATGATTATTCACATGTATGACTGATGCCAATGTGGAACTATATCTAGCGTGGACGCCAACCATATCGTTTTTCTTAAAATATTCATATATTTAACTTGTTAGCAGCCCTAGTTTGAAATACGCATTTTATTTGGTCAAAAATTCAAACATTAGGTAAATTCATACCAAAATCATACCATCGGGGAACAGTTACACGCTCTTTCCATCCATAATAAGCCAGCATTTCAACTGCAGCCGCAAAGTAAACCAGAATTATTAATACAATGGCGCATATGCAAATTTCAAAGCGTGTTGCTACGTAAAGTTAGCTGACCCTTTTCTGTTAATATCTTGAAACATGAAGGACATTATAGGAAAACAAATGTGACTATATAATAAGACTTCTAAATTAACGACTCTCTTGAAAAAATTACAAATTTAAACAGCTGTTTCGTCTGTTACCAACCACTGATGCAAGCAGAGGAGCTCTTTCATCTCTACGATTCATGCTGGTTTCAGCTTGAAATCTTCAAGAAAAATCCAATTTCATCAAATTCTTCATCAAAACCAGATCACCCAATCCAAGAAGAATCATCAAAATTGGAGATTTCTGGCTTCCCAACGATCCCACATTGCTGCAGGGGCATGAGTGATCAATTAAACTCCATGCCCAGTTTCAAGCTTGATTCTCTCTCCTCGGATTCGTTCAATCTCACACCAAAACTCCAAACTATCCCATCAGAAAAGGAAGTCACAGAAGCTTTAAATTTAAGCCGAAATCATCCCGAATTATTTTTGCCAAAGCTGAAAAATACGAACAGATTGAAGAAAAGAAGGGAAACCAAGAGTTTGTCGGAGCTTGAATTTGAAGAGCTCAAAGGGTTTATGGATTTGGGTTTTGTTTTTTCGGAAGAACATAAAGATTCAAATTTGGCTTCCATTGTTCCTGGGTTGAACAGGTTGGGGAACAGAGATGAGAAAGAAGAAGAAGGGAATTTTGATGAGTCCGCAATTCCAAGGCCATATTTGTCTGAAGCATGGGAGTTTCTGGAGAGGAAAGAGAAAGAGAAGCCATTGATGAATTGGAAAGTTCCTGATATGAGCAATGAAATAATTATGAAAAACAATCTGAAATGGTGGGCTCATGCTGTTGCATCTTCTTTTAAATGATATGAATATGTAAAGTTCTTCTGCATGGTTTTGCATGGAATCTGTTACTGCTATTCAGGATCACAAAATGGTGTTTTGTTTTTTTCATATGCTTCTTAACTTTCTTACATAATTTTAGACTAATATTGTTCTGGTTTCCATATTCTTTCAATTTTTTCAGAACAATTGTCATCTTCACAATTGTAATTTGTAAATACTGAATAAAAGTGTATAGAGAAATCTTATTTAGTTTAATATAAACTGTGACAGTCTAAAATAGTATATGGTCTCCAAACAATTAACTTAAGTCGATCAACCAAAATTAGTTAAGGAAGCAACCATGGCAAGTAGTCTTAGACCCAAACTGATTGACCTACTGCATCCAGTCGATCGGCCTATTCATGGGACTCAGTTAAAGATCATAGCAAATCAACTACTTGACTAACGCATAACAAAATATGTGACTCAAGCATGTATAAATAATATGATCACAGCAACTGCCTAACAAGAATCTTGCTAACATTACCAATACGCTAAGACACATGACCTCATTCCATTATCCATGAGCACGATAATTGGCACATTCAACACATATATATGCTGAGAGGTATTTCTCCTTCAGATCCATCTTCACTACACTTACTAAAGCTCTGCTTGTATACTAAGTTGATTGTCAGAGTGTGCTCAAGAGACTACTATTGTTGTGTGCATTTCATGTTGTTGTGCTTACAGGTTACTCCTCTACCCTATCTCACTTTGCTGATCAACTTCATCAAGTAATAAAGTTTCATTTGGCGCCTGATGTAGCTGCAAAGTACTGCACGTTTTAAAAATAACCGCAAGCGCACGGCGTAGTTGTAACACAGAACCGACGAGTACGGGTC
>JANHAO010001234.1:0-34177 GCA_026873985.1 Saraca asoca
ATAGATAATATGTCATAATTAACTATATATTGACTAAAATTTTAATAAAAATTTTTACGATAAATTAAAATTTTAAATATTAAATTTCAAAAAAATTAAACTTTTTATTTTTTTAGAAAACATAAAATAAAAAACGAAAATAAAAAAAAGGAAAAAAAATAAATTGTTTGGAAAAATGTTGGTAACATTAATGCTTTCCAACTTTTTCTAATTTTTTTCTTAAAAAAGGAAAAATAAAAAAAATAAAAGAATAACAAATAAAAAATAAAAAATTTCAAAAAAATTAAAAAATAAAATTACTATAAAGTAACTATTAAATATATATTAATTTAAATTTGAATAAAAAATAAAATTCTATTATGAATAAAAATTTAAATATTTAATTTTAAAAATTTTAATTTTTTTATTTTATTATAAAACAGAAAAGCAAAAAAATAAAAATAAAATGAAAAAATGAATTTTTTTGGGAAAACGTTTCCCAACTTTTTCTAGTTTTTCTGTTTTCTTAATTTTCTTTTAGAAAAAGAAAAATTAAAAAATAAAAAAGTTTTTCTAAAAAAATAAAAAAATAAAATTAATGTAAAATAACTAGACAATATGTCACAATTAATTAAATATTAAATAAAATTTTAATAGAAATTAAAATTTTGTCCTAAATAAAAAATTTAAATGATAAATAAAAAAATTAAAACTTTCATTTTTAGAAAGTAAAAAAATAAAAAAATGAAAATAAAAAAGGAAAAAATAAATTTTTTATTTTTAGTTAATATATAATTAATTATGACATATTAACTAGTTATTTTATAATAATTTTATTTTTTAAAAATTTTTATTTTTTATTTGTTATTCTTTTATTTGTTATTTTTCTTTTTTTCAAAGAAAAAAATTAGAAAAAGTTGGAAAGCATTAATGTTACCAACGTTTTTCCAAACAATTTATTTTTTTCCTTTTTTATTTTATGTTTTCTAAAAAAAATAAAAATTTTATTTTTTTTTAAATTTAATATTTAAATTTTTTATTCATCATAAAAATTTTTATTAAAATTTTAATCAATATATAGTTAATTGTGACATATTGTCTAGTTATTTTATACTGATTTTATTTTTTTATTTTTTCAAATTTTTTTATGTTTTTTATTTTTTATTTTTAAAAGAAAAATAAGAAAATACAAAAAATAAAAAAATTAGAAAAAGTTGGGAAATGTTTTCCTAAAAAATTCATTTTTTCCTTTTTTATTTTTATATTTAAAAAAAATAAAAAAAATAATAATTTTTTTATTCATGATAAATATTATTTTTTGATTAAAATTTTAATTAATATATAATTAATTGTGATATTATCTAGTTATTTTATATTAATTTTATTATTTTATTATTTTTTAAAATTTTTTAAATTTTTTTAATTTTTTATTTAAAAAATAAAAAATAAATAAATAAATAAAAATAAAAAAAAGTTGAAAACGTTGGTGCTGCCAACGTTTTCAACTTTTTTATTTAAAAAAAATAAGAAAAGCTAGGTACCCAAAAAAATTTAAAACAAAAAAACAAAAAAAAACAGAAAACGTTGTTAAACATACCATCCATGTAATTTGTTTTGAAAGTACACCATTTCAGGAATATGTTTTTTTTTCACCCCATTCTGATCAAAAAGCCGAAAAATGAAGCAATGCATATAATTTCATACATATGTATGAATATGGATCCCCTCAATTCTAAAAATTATGGATTTCTATGTATAGTTATTACATCTTTCTTTTTTTTTTTCCCTAAATGAAAGAGATTGACAAAATAAAAATAATAATAAATTAGATTAATCATTCTTTATATTTAATTTAATTATATTTGTATTTTTCCATTTTTAGAAATATACATTCACTTCTCTTATTTTTTTATGACACAAGAGGTGAATGTAAGTTTAAATAGGAGTAAAAATAGAGGTAAGTATATATATAAAAAGTTAGGATTAATATATATTTTTAAAAATATAAATGTATGAGAGTAATTAGGCAAGATCTCAAAAAATATTAGTGTAATTTATTTAATAAAAGATTAGCAATTGGAATCCCATACATACACATTCATCACAAGAAGAGTCTAAGCAAATACCATAATTCAATCTCATAAGTTTTGGGGCAGAGAGATTGTGGACAGATGCTTTTACAGAAGATGTATTTGGAAATAGATAAATAAAAATAATGTCTATTAATATAGTCCAAATGACTTGTGTAATCTTCCTTGATTTATGAGGTTATGCAAAATCTTTTCAGAAAATGTTTTCAAAACTAGTAAGAATTCTTCTAAGATGATAAACTTCATATGGTAGGAACAACTTAAGTTGTAAGCATAACCTCTACAACTTCTCAAAATATCAACTTTAGTTGAACAATCTTACCATGATCCTTCCATTGCTTCAATAGTTTTGATGGATGAATTTGTCCTCAAAAAATATGGAATTAAGTAAATGGGTCATGAGAAGACTCATATTTAGCAATATTTTTAAATTTTATTTTTACTAAAATAGATCAAATTACAATTGAATTGTAATAAAGTAAATGACAAATCGCATTTAAACTTTTATTTAAGTAGTGATTTTTTTTTCTAGTAAGAACTTTCATATTATGAAGAAAACCATATTTTTTTTTTAAAAAAAAAAGTTGATTTATGCACACATTTACTTTTCGTAAATATTATTCAGTATAATATAATTGTATTATGTCATTTTATTTAGGCCAAGATAGTATGATTTTATCAAATATTTTGGAATAAATACCAAACACTTGAGGGGAAAAAAAGATAGAATGCAATTTGGGAAGCTGTACCATATTACAGGTTGCAAGTAAATGAAACTTTCACATGTTATCTTGCAAAATTTTCTATTTTGATTAAATTGAGTACTCACCATCAAATATATAGCTCCTTTTTTTTTTTTTATAAAAAAAGTTTTGTAGTGTTTTGAAGTTTGTGATAAAGATTATGACTTATTGTTATTATTATAATATATGATAATTTTATTAGGAGTCCAAGCTTTTATATTATGTTTTGTTGAATAGAATATAATAGAATAAAATGGAATATGAATAGAAATGGGAATAAGTAAAAACTTTATTTAGTATGCATTGTCTATTCTATAGAGAATGACTATTATTATAATATATGATAATTTTATCGAGAGTTCAAGCTTTTATATTATGTTTCATTGAATAGAATATAATAGAATAAAATAGAATATGAATAAAAATGGGAATAAGTAAAAACTTCATTTAGTATGCATTATGCATTTTATAAGAAATGACCGTTTCATTAAGCGATGAAATCTTCATTTTATCATAAAAAAATAGAATAAATCATTCTATTATTTATAAATCGATCATTTTAGATTGTTATTCTTTACATCTTTTATGTATATTATAAAATTATCATTATATTAATAAATAAGAAAATAATAGTATATTTTTAATACTTTTATTATATAAATATTTTGATAATTATATTTCTAATAATAAAAATTAAAATAAAATATTTTTATATTATTTATTAGACAAAGTTATTTAGTATAAAATAAAAATTTGAATTTATTAATATATAAGGAGAGTCAAAATTATGAAAAAAAAAATAGTATACTTAAAAGAATAAACCAATTTTATACTATTATCATACGTCAAAGATTTTTGTAACCTTATACTTTTTTTACTATTTATATATATATATATTATTTTTAAATTATAAAAGTATTATTATAATTGACTATTATTTTATTTTATTTTTATAATATTTTATTATACTAAACATAAAAATAGAATAAAATATTTGTTGTATTTCTAATCATATCAAACATAATTATGAAATTATCATTTCATTCTCCTTTTATTTTTATTCTATTACATTCCATCCAACTAAATATAACATTACGAGATTAAATATTTTTATCAATTAATTATTTTTTATTAAGATTTATTTTTTTAACTCATTTATCTTATAACTTAAAAAAGAGGATAATCCAACAATAAAAATATCAAACATTTTCAAAAGTCTAACTCTGAGTAAAATTACAATATATTAGAAGCTCATTAATTCTCTGCTAAATATAACTAAAATTGTTTTGAATACTAGAAACACTAGGAGGAATTTTTAAATGTTGTAACTATAATACTGGCTTTTATTTTCACTTTTAAACTAAAATCAATCATTAACTTTATTATTCCAATAGTTTTGTAGTTTTGTACTCTTACAGGACTTATATATATTAAAAATATAATTTTTTAATTTATAAGATATCAAAATTGAAAAAGTTAACATTTTGACCCCATGGTTGGAAGAAGGATACTAATTATACTTAGAAACACATGAATCTAAATGTTGTTAGATCAGCATCTTTGATACCTTAAATTATATAAAATATATTAAGATAAAAATCCAGAAAAATATAACATAATTTGAATAATATTTCACTAATAGTAAAATATTATTATACACATATAATAAGGATCTCATAAATCCAATTATTGGTACACCAATCATTTGCCATTAATTTGTTTTTTTTTTTAAATTCTAGCAATATTGTTCCATGTGAGATGGGAAAAAAATGCTAAAAAAGGGAAAATTTTTTTATCAAACCCAAGTTAATTTAGCAGTAATTAATGATCAATGGTTAATTTATTCTTTTATAGCTTAATTAATTTTCACTCGTGCAAAGTGAATAAGGTGAAGAACGTCATTTCCATCTTTAACCAGTCTCCCTGAATCTGTCCTTCGTCTCAAATTTTCTCCCTCTTTGAAAAACAAATTACTAATAATTTCTTCCTACAATCGATCGAAAAAAGTACAGAAAGAGTCACAAATATCTCAAAAACAATTTTTGTGTTTTTTTTTTTTTTCACTGCCACCTTTTCGTGATTCTCTGCTTTTCTCTTCTCTAATCATATCGATCCATTTTTGAAGTTTACAAAAACCCTAGTTTTTCCTTCCATGGAGCTGTTAGATTAGAAGATGACCTCGAGAATTCTGGTCTATTTGATTTTATCCATAGATAAAAATTTCATGGGAATTTTCAAAATTTTGTAATAATTTTTTTCTCCTGCATCGTCTAACTTTAGATTCTGATTTGCGGAAAAAGGCAGTACATGTATATATATTCTCTTTCGTGAATTTTAACCAAAGAGGACTTGTAGTTGCTGGAAACTTAGCATTATTCATCAACGAGGGAGTTTCGGCTGTGGATGGATTATTGGTTATGATGGGTATTGTTGATTGAGCTGGATCAGTGGATGGAATTTCCTGTACATAGGTTCTAGATTCTGAAAGTTTGAAACTTTTGTACGAGGGTGCCGGTGGGTGATGGATAAGCAGGGTTGATGAGTATGAATTTCTTGTTGCACTGAATGGTGTGGTTTTAGTCTGTATGCTTTACTGAGTCAGGCGTTGGGAGAGCAGAGTATTTACTATTCAGCAAGTAAATCTTAGTTTCTTCTGGAAGTTGGAGTTTCTTTGCAGCTAATATTATTATCTGTGGCATCTTTGTAAGTGGGCTTGATTTATTGGATCATATAAGTGGAGACCCTTGCTTTTTGTGTTCGGTGCTTGGCATTATTAATTAGCTTTAGTCAGCAGAGCCCTTGGGTAGAGAATACATAATGAGTTTAGAAACTGAAGATCAGAATTTGCTGGATCAGTCAATTAATCACGAATCGCTGAAGTAAACATCTTTCATCTTTTTCTGTTTGCATTTGTGTTTTATTTTTAATGATCAAAATATCATACATGTTTGACATCATATTCTGATGACTCAGGAAGTTTAAAGTCTCATATACAAGAGATTTCTTGTTATCGCTGAGTGAATTGGATGTCTGCAAAGAGTTACCCTGTGGTTTTGATCGATCACTTCTGAGGTAAAAAATGCTACATTTTTTTTTAAATAATAAATGCAGGGATTCTGCTTTTTCACTTTTATGCTATCTTAATCCCTTTCTAATGGCATTCTTCCAATATTTATGTGTTATGTCCTTTTTAATTATTTCCTATGAGTTCTGAACAAGTCCTTTTCAAAGCCAGTGAATTTGAAGATGCCTCTCAAGATCGACAGAGAAGTACTGCTGGTGGTTTATCGATGTATAGTTTCAGACGTAATGAATATGGTTCATCCCCTCCTGGCAGAGGAGGTGCAAGCAACTATTCTCGAGGAATTCATGGAAGATGGGAAACACGGTCTTCTGGACGGAGTGATAAAGACAGTGACTCTCAATCTGACTGGGATTCAGGTGTGCTTTGTGATTTACTGACACGAATTCTTTGTCATTTTTATTAAAGAAACTTTCCTTTTGTACTTGTTAAAATGCAGCTTTCTATGTTATTGTCTTACCTCCTGTTGATCTGATGCATAATAGATTGTTCATTGGACTTTCTTTATACAGCATGAATGGCTATGGTCAAGACATGCCATTTTCCTCGTCCAGCTCTCCCTCTTTCTGGATAATATGAAAATACGTATACTAAGTTGATGGAATGACTTGTGCAGTTATCGCTTGGCATTCCTGTTGATTTGGTCTGTTTGTCTGTAATGGATGTCACATCCTCACAATTAATTTTTGCTATGTGACATTAAAAGTCCTCGGTGAAACTTTGCATTGATTGCTGATATAGGGATTGGTTCATTTTGACGGCAAGAGAGAGGCTATAAGATTTAAGTTGGCCAGTGAAATACATTTAGCAAAGGGGACTGTTAAGAACTTGTTTATTCATGAAGGGGAAGATGAAACATTAATTAATAGGTTAAGAGTTTGTAAATTTGATTAGGAATTGGGAGTTACCATTATGCTTTCAATATGCATGAAGGTAAGGTATAGGTGGATCTTCCCAGTCTTTATTGAAAATGGAATGCAGATGAGCTCAATGGCTTTTAGAATTTGTTTTTGTACACGTGGATGTAAAAGTTGTGCTTTAAGATGGATAACTTTATAGATTTATTACTAAGAAATTGTCCTTTCAATGACATTGAAGTTTATTTATGCTAAAAAAAGTTGCATTATGTAATTGTGTAAGTTCCTTGGATATGCTGTTTGTCACTAAAAGTAATTTGTGTTCTTAATTGAGTGTTTATCTCCCTATTTTGCATTTAATGAGTATTTACTTTGATCACTATGTTTCTTCCTATTGGATGTTGGGGTTCGTTTTCTTACATTTTTGAGAGCACAGATCCTATGAAGTATTTCCATATTGTCTTAACTCTGCAGAGTTAGTAGGACATAATATGCAAACTTATGGTGCTGTTACGTTCGGAGATAATTAATTATGGGTATTCATAATTAGTAAGTGTGGATGTGAATTTGACATGAGCAGTATATAGGGGTGAAGTTAGATAGAAAAAAAATGAAAGGGTTGAAATATAAATTATTAAGGATTTGTGTGAAAAATTAAAAGTTTTTGGGAGGCTAAGTGTGTAAATGTGTAAAGCCTTTTAAGTATAACATAAGATAAATTTTACCATTTCTAAAAGTTTGGGGTGACTAAAACCACCCCAACCGCTAATGAGGCTTTGCCCTCCGTAAAATACAAGAATATCATTATTTTTTATGTACTGGTAATCTAAAATAGAACTATACGTAACAATAATATATGTGGTGGTGAAGCTACATGTATTTCAATGTGGGCGAGTGCCCCACTAACCCTCTTGAAATCCCACGTGCTATTACATATAATATCTAAAATGCTTCCACTGAATTTTGAATTTTACCCCCACTGAAATATTGAAACATACATTAATTATTTCTTTAAGTATTATATATATTGAAGTCCAAAATCAGAAAAAGTCATAAGGATTCACTATTTTTAATTGGGTTTAGTTATATCTTATTATTTAGTCCATCTATCTTGTTATAATCATTGAAAAAATACTAGCTAAAATAACATTTGTAATAAATACATTCAAAACTAATGGGACCTAGTAAGATTAATTGAGTAATCATGTTCATCTATTATTGTTCATATCAATGTGCAGATTCTGGAAGACGTTTTGGCAACCAATCCCGAAGGTCTTGGCAAAGTCCTGAGCATGATGGACTTTTAGGGAGTGGCAATCTTCCAAGGTCATCTGGATATGCGCCTGGGTCATCTGCTCCAAAGTTTCAAGCTAATGGCCATAACCAGTTAAACAGGTCTAATGAGCCCTATCATCCTCCACGCCCTTACAAGGTCAGTTTTAGCTGTTTAAATCTGGCATCTGTACATTGGCTAAATTTTTGTATGCATCATCTTCCACAAATTTCAAGTATGACTTTAATTTGATACGCTGACAATGGAAAGGGTTGAAAAGACTAGGAATCTGTTTGACTTACATGTCTTGTACAAATTCTCTTGATATCTTCCAGGCACCTCATTCACGAAGGGAAACTAATGACTCATATAATGATGAAACTTTTGGTTCTTTGGAATGTACAAGTGAGGACAGGGTAGAAGAGGAAAGAAAGAGGAGAGGTAACTGCTTTTTTTGGGCAGATATTTTGGTAGAGGCAGGAATTATACTTTTTTTTTTTTTTAGATATTGTGGTAGAGGTAGTGACTGTACCTTTTTATGGCCTTACATTGTCTTATGTACCTCTGTAATTGGGAATAGTGATAGGTTCATGTATGATGAATTTAAATTAAGCGGTTGATATCTTCGTTGCCAGCTTCTTTTGAACTGATGAGAAAGGAACAGCAGAAGGCTTTCCAAGAAAAGCAGAATTTGAACCCAGAGAAGAACAAAGAAGATTTTGACATTACTTTATTGCTGGATGCTGATGAGAAAAGACTAGTTAGTCGAAGCAACGAGTCAGTGGAGGCTCCTCTGACTCTATTGGCTTTGAACAATGATTCTGCAAAACCTTTCCTTGCCCACACTCCTTTAGCAACAAGACCACTTGTACCCCCTGGTTTTACCAGCTCAACGTTGGAAAGAAATTTCCTAGCAAAATCATCTGATAATATTCATGCAACAGAGGTAGGTAGTCCCTTTGTCCACTGCATTGCTTAATCTGTTAACTGAAGCTCGCTTCAATTTAAGCTGATCCGGAAATACATCTCAATTTTTTGGGTTCTCTAATATTATTTTTTCTGGTGCTTTCCTAGGCTGGACCATCTGAGATTGGGGATACCGGAGGTAACCGTGTATTCAGCATAAATTCTGAAAATAAAGAGAAATTATCAGCCAAGCAAGCTGATATTGATCAGCAGTATAATGGAAGTACAAACTTGAGTGTTTCAATTGACAATGAGAAAGAAAAGATTCTAAACCTATCATCAACTGTGAATGTGCAAGATGGAAAAATTGGAATGGGTGATAAATTGAGGAAGAGATCTGCTCTTTCAGAAGTCTTGGAAGCATCAGACAATAGTGAGATTATCCACTCTAATGCTGAAGTGAGAGGGAAGGATACCATAGAAGTTTTTAATCAGAACAATTCAAATTCAATCCTAGAAAAGCTTTTTGGCACTTCTTTAGCATTAAACGATGGCAACTCAGCTAGTGTCATTGAGGTAACTGAATCGAATTAATGTCTGATAAAATTTCTCTGGTTTCTAAGATAAATTTTTTTAGAAATCATGAATAAATGGTTTGGGAAAGAAAAATGGAAGGGGGGGGGGGGGCGGGGACAATGTTATTGCATAATCCTGACTCATGATATTCATGACTTGATTCATTGGCATTCATTCATTTCATGATACAGCCCATAATTAAGGTTCTTGAATGGTACCAGTTACTGAGAACATATGCTGGCTTAGAGGATCCTTTGGATTATAGCTTATTTTGCCTTGTCAACATGAAAGAGTTATGAACGTTCATATAGTGGAATTTCACGAATTTTTTCATATCTTTGTCAAGTTTTAAACTTATACTTGATTCCTTCCATCTTGTGAGTGCTGTTTAAAGTTGCACTTTAGATGATTAATATTTATAATTTGGTTGTCTCATTAGGTGGATTCTCGTTTAAAAATCAACTTCCTTTTTAACTTGTGCTGGTGGTCTGAAATATTTACAGTAGAAAAATTCTACTTTCAAACTGGACTATTGTCTACATCTGCATTTAATGGAAAACATGTTTGAGTCAGTCACTACAATTCTGGTTGATTAATCTAAACAGTTGTGTGCAGTTGTGAGTCTAATCAGTTGCATTCATTTTTGTCCTCTATTCCTTCCTTGAGAGCCTCTATTTTGCTCTTATAATCCCTTGAAATTGCTGTTCACATGTTACAATAACCCTACCTGCCCTTCCTCCAAGCCCGTTGTCAAAATAAAAATTCGTGTCAATGAGTTGGACAATGGCGTTCATGTTAGCTAAACCTCCTTTTAACTGGTCTTATTCTTCCTTTCCTTTCCTCCCATATTCTCTATCTCTGCCATCATTTAACGCCAGTGAATGAAGATTTGGGAAAGCAGAATTGGCAGATATTTTTCTGAAAGTTCGGGAGCAGTTCCTAAATGTTTTAGCAATTTGGACTTTTATTTTTGCATGTTTTCTGTTACATTTTCTCCCCCATGAAATTGACTTTTATGCTATTGGTTTCATAGCAACCTGTCCACGAAGCAGATGTGACATGGAGTCTGCATGCCAAACAATCTTCCAAATTTGCTCGTTGGTTTGCTGAAGAAGGTACTTATATAAATGAGATCTTCAGTACTTGTATGCTTTTTATGTTATGCTTTGTGACTTAATTTAGGATTTATAATGTTAACAATTGAATTACCTTGCTGCAGAAAAGAAACCTGTGGATGACTTCACATCTAGGCCAAATGACTTGCTCTCACTGATTGTTGGTAGCGAAAAAGGTGGGTTGCAGGTTCCTGATGTGGAGACAACCCAGCACAGTGCACCTGATTTTCCATTCCAAAATGTTGAACCTGCAGGAGGGCATTTGATATCAAATGTAGCACATACCGCCAATAGTAACCCTGAACAACCAAACAAGAGTAATAAACCAGAGGTTGTTCCTGCAGTGCTTACATGTGAAGACCTGGAGCAGTCAATTTTGTCACAAATTAGTGGAAATGGTTCTTCATTGGAACAACCTCTGCAGGACAAAGATTTTGATTCAAAAACCGAGCAGTCAAATTCTGATATTGATGATCATGCATCCCAACACATCCTGTCACTGTTACATAAAGGATTGGGCCATAAAGATCTGAATCCATCTTCTATTTTAGATGTAGATTCTACTGGAAAGTCTCCTAACACTGAAGCAGTGACCGATTGCAATGCACTTGACAAGTTAGGAGAAGCAAATTCAGATGTTTCGAATTCATCGAAGACATTGACTCTAGAAACACTTTTTGGAACAGCTTTTATGAAGGAGCTGCAATCAGTTGGAGCGCCGCTTTCTGTTCAATGTGGTCCAGTTGGTTCTGCAGGGGTTGATGTTTCGGAGCCTCTTCAGTTTCCTTTCCCTGTCTTACACAATGGTGTCTCTACTTCTACTGGTGAATTGAGCAGGCTGGGAAGCAGTGTCCTGCCATCAGAAAATGTTCAACAACCCAAACCAAATATGCTTGAAGAACAATGGTTAGGTTGCGATGATCCTCGTGAAGATGTCAATTCATCTCAATTCCAACATGAAATTGCTAGGGTTGGTGGTTTCAATGGGCCTACTGATGTTGGCCTGCCTGAAGAAAATAGCTTGATTCCAGTTGGTGATCCTCTCCAAAACTTTATATCTTCTGGCAATTTAGCTAAAACTGAGTTGTCCCAAGACACACCAGTTGACATTGCAGCAAAACTGGTGGCTCTGAATCTTGCATTCAGAGATGAACAACCTGTTGTGGGAAACCAAGAAGTTAATGCATATCCTCATGGCCCTTATGCTATGCAGGAACTGCATCGGAATCTTAATTTCCAACAGTCTTCTCCCCAGCTTCACCCCTCTCAGGTGAATCACCTGGGTCCAATGTTTAATCAATCGGATTCTCATCCGCCCCATGTTAGTTCTCATTTGAAATTTACGACTCCAGAGGGAATGGTTCATCACAACTTCCCACAAAATCATCAATTTTCAGGAAATATGCCTCGTCCTCCTATCCATCAACCCAGTACTGGGCCAATAGGATTTGATTATCCTGCTTATCATTCTATGTTACAACAGATGCATATGCCTGGGAACATTCCTCCACCTCAGCTGTTAAGGGGATTTCCGAGGGGTGCACCTATGCAAGCTCATGCCAATAATCCCATGACTGGTTTCATGCAGGAACCAAACCCAATGCATGGCATTCCATTTAGTAGTCACCAGCAGCCCACCTTTGGCGGACCAAGAATGCCACTGCCAGGTAAAACACTCTATGCAGAATTCTAGTACTGTGCTTGAATTTTAGGAACAGAACCTTTGGTAGCCCCTTCAGTATGTAAATAAATTGTAGATAGTTTTCCAATGAGCAAGTTTGATGATCATCGACACTTTGGTAAGTTTTGTGGATAATTCTCTCTGAAGTGTGTTGAATATGGTCTCAAATGCTCTTTTATTTGCTGTGGAGTTCCTGTTTGGATTCTTAGTTTGCATGGAAATTTACAATTGTGGTTATTATGTATACTTTTTATGATATTACTTTTATCGGTTAAAGCATCATATATTTCAACTAAAACACAGCCATTCTGTACTTAAACAGTACTTGGATTACTCTACCCTTGGTCATTTGTGTTTCATCATGCCCTGCTTTCATGGCATTATTATAGCATGTTATTGGTGAATGATGATGATGATTAGAGAAAAATACTTTTTCTCTTGAGATTTAATGAAATTATGAGGATCTTCCATTTATTTTCAAAACCTACTTAGACTTCACTTAAAACATAAAAAATGTTACACTTAAATCCAAATTTGAATTTTTCCTTGAGAAAGGATGACTATACGGTTTAGATCTGACAATATGACATGTACGAAGTATTTTGTGATCAAAGAAATGCTATATCTTTTGATTAAGTTCAAACAGTTAAAATAAGACTGATGAAAAAGTCTAAATTTTAATGTAAGTATAATGTTTTTTTACTGTTTGAACTTAATCAAAGTATATCTTTGATCACAAAATATTTAGAATCTTATATTATTTTGCTTGAATCTATAATCATGTTTAGTCATTATTTCAATGATAAATATTTAAATTTGGATTTAAGTGTAATATTTTTTTATATTTCAAAAATGTCTTGGTAATTTTTAAAATTAGAGGAGATCCGTATAATTTTATTAAAACACATGAATGGTTAAAGTATCCTCCTCCTCTTCTTCTTCTATTATTATTATTACCAAACTTTCAATTGTGCTTTCCTTTTAGCCTCTTGCTCATTTTAGTTGATTTATCAAACTTTCAATTGTGCTCTCCTTTTAGCCTCTTCTTCATTTCAGTTGATTTTACTTTTGGGTTGATTTCTCAGCTTCCGACGTTGCTGGTGGAAGAAATCATCCAGAAGCACTTCAGAGGCTTTTTGAGATGGAACTCAGGTCAAACTCAAGGCAGATTCATCCTTTTGCTGGTGGAGGGCATAACCAAGGGATGTTCGGTCAAGAACTAGATTTGGGTTTTGGGTATAGATAGTTTACTGTCATTGTGTATACTACAATGTATTAACCTACTCTCCTGCTGTCTGGATTTTCAACTCTTGGTTCAAAGATGGATTTAATATAATCTTTTTCTTTTAGCAAAATCAATTAGTTTCTGTAGTTGATGAATCCTGCATATTGCTGGAGCTATAGTGCACTCTTTTTTAGTAATAAAGACTGACACTGCATTCCTCAATGGCATCTATGATTTTCAGCTCCCAAGTGCTAAAAGGCTATTGATAAATTGACGTATATGTCATAAGATTTTTCTCTTGCTTTTTTTCAGAAGATTTAATAAATTTGATAGGCATTCTTTTTATCAAGAAAATATTGATACACGTCTCCCTCCTATTGCTGTAATTAAAGTACAAAGTGGGCATTTTGTATAACTCAAATCATTTATTGAGTCCACTAAACAATTGCTATATGAAAATAGGAGGAATAACTCTTTCATTATTATTATAATTATTTTTTTGTTTCTTGAAAACAGATCATATATCTAGTTAATATATACAACATAGCATACACAAACATGGCTCCTAGTTTCTACATAGGGAAATCCGCTAAGAAGCTTCACAGCATAATACAAGTCACTCAACACGCTGTACAGCATAGCCTCCGGAAGTGACCTGAATCATTGTGCTGCATTCTAAAGACAACCCGCTTCACAAAATGTATACAACTAGGACTCTAAACTCTGCCTAGAGCAGGAATAATGACACTTATACTTTTTTAAATTCACAATTCTCCTCACAATAATCCACATGACAAAATCTGAGTTAAAACTAACTTATTTCAACAAGGGAAGATTGTACCCTGCACGAGAATTATGAATGAAAAAAGTGTAAATAACACTGCTCAAACAAGAAGACTCACTTTCCAGTTTGATAGTATATGTATATATTACTACAGATATACAGCTTCTGCATCCTAAAACTACTCATTAGCATCTGCAGTTGGAAATATGTGCTTTTGGAATTGCCGTTGAGGAAACCACTTGAAGTGCCTTAAGCAGATAGCACGGCACTCTCAGATGTGCCAGCCAGAGGATTGCTGCAGAGACTACCAGGCTTTGCCTTATCGCAGTCAGCATCATATGAAGAAAGCAATCTCCTCTGCATTGAGAACCCAGGTTTTGCAGAGTGTAAACTAATTAGTACTTAGTAGACTATCATGCAGAGAGTCAGAGACTACCAGACATTGACCATCATGCAGCCTATATAATCGGATGTTGACACAATATAATTTAGTGCTTTTGGCAAGTAGAATAAGAACAAAACTTGCAACAAGTGCATAGGGGCATGTGCACGTAACATATATATATTGGACATATTGTTATAATATACAAGCGAGAGAGCAAAACCTAACCATTGTATCTTTCATGAAGGGTCACGATTAAATCATCACCAAAAGTTACATGCAGAGACCACCAGACTTTGACTATCATGCAGCCTATAGAATCGGATGTCAACACCATATAATTAATTTAGTGGTTTTGGCAAGTAGAACAAGGACCTTGTGACAACAAGTGCATAGGGGGCATGTGCACATAACATATATATTGGACATATTGTTTTAATATACAAGCAGGAGAGCAAAACCTAATCATTGCATCTTTCATGAAGGGTCAAGATTAAATCATCATCAGAGGTTACATGACTTTATGTCATAATCTTAACCGATATATATTTTTAGCTTACTAAATTTCCTCCTTGGAAAAAATATTTGCGCATATTAAATATGAAATAATTGCAATGGAAGAGCTATACCACTGATTCAGAGTAGAACTTACATGATCCTTGAACGTCGGGCTCATTAAATTGATGGAGAGGTTTCTCATCAATAACAAAACCTGCAAAGAAGCACAATGTAAATCCCTCAGGTTGCCAGATTATTAATTTATGGAAACTATCTTACATTTCCCTCTCCAACATATTCTTGTCGTTTACACCTTGGACCTACCATCCAAAAAGGGGAAAAAAAAAGGGACAGATTACACTCATCTCTTCTGAGGTTTAGTGTAATTACATTCACACCCCTTCTATTTTCATAAATATACACTCAACTCCCTTGTTTTGCTGGAGCGTGGGAGGTGTTTAAAATAAAGAGAAAGGGAGGTGAATGTAAATGAAAAAGGGAGGTAAGTATATTTTTCAAAACAAAGGTGTGAGTGTAATTACACTAAACCTTAGAGGAGGTGAGTGTAATTTGGCCACAAAAAAAAAAAAAAGGAATGATATGGTACATAAGAACATGAAAGGCTGAAAGTAACTCACTGTTTCCAGATTTATTGGGTCCATCTGCTTCAGTCTCTGTAGGTGACCAGTTGTATCAGGATCAAACACACTGCCAATGAAATTGTAGACTAGTGCAAAATCTGGCATCACTGCACCAGGGCAGATGATATGTGTCAGCAGAAGCTAGACAGGGTCATCAGCATACTTATAATAAAGATGATGAATAATAACTACAATGACAAAAGCAGGCATCTTGCATGACACAGCGTAATGTAACATGAAATCAGGTTTGACCACCGAAAGCTCCATCTTACTATCACAAATCAGCCTGGAAAGCATCATAAACACTCTAGCACTAACCTATAACACTTATCTGTGGAAGCACAGCTCATTCAGACTCACATTGACGTTTTGTAATTCAATTTTATTCCAAGTAACAGGCAAGGTCTAAGGAGTTAGTTAGGACCCAACTTTAAAAATATAAATCTATCAACAATACATGGTGGAGACCACATTAAATCCTCTGAGTCACTTCAGTATCATTTTTGGTTAGGGTCCTTCAGTGGGTTCTATATAATGACTATTATTAATAAGTGTAGAAGTATGAGTTCCAATTACTAACCATCCATTGGCTTGCCCTGATCCCCTTGATCTGTGCCTTTGTTACTTGGCCAAGCATTGGGTGTGCTCTCATTACTACTGCTATAGCAACAATTAGGAGGAACAGCTTGTCCAACAAATCCCATTTCATCTAATAAGCAAAATCATAATTTTCAAGTTAGAAGAACTTTTCATGTTCAACTGATATTAGAATTGAGGGCAAAAGGTACATAATTAAAGACTATAAAAAAAATTCAAAACTTTACAAAATGAAAAGAGTCATTATGTAGTTAAGGAGAATGAAAACCTTCAGTCACTTGTGGCACACCAACTGGTGGCTTAGCATTGTAACTCCAAGATGACAGAGGCACACTGGTAACTGGGGTTCCAAGCACAGATGACGAGTTTGGCCTATAAGCGTATGTTGGTTCAATGGAAGTAGATGAAGATTGCAAAGGCCCAGCTACTTGGGATACAGAAGGAGCTGGTAAAATGTAAAAATGGAGAGTTGATTAAAGATTGATGCCATAAGCTAAAACTATATAAGCAACCAAAAGCTGTTGACTAAGCGAACCATTTTTAGGGGCTTTTTGTGGATATGGATGAGCAGCTTTTCTCTTTGGCCGAGGGGGAGGTACATGTTCACTTGTTCCATTCTTCTGAACTTTCAGAAAATACTTCTGTGCATGACTTCGAATCTGACAAGAAAAATGGAGCAAAACATAAATTCCAAAGTTTTGTATACAAAGATAAAGGGACATTCAATGGACTAAAGTAATAATTAGAAATTCAAAAAAGAACTGATGGATTCCCAAGATGCTCTTGTCAAATTTCAGTTCATGAAACATACACTATTCTATGACAATCCGCTTAACTCATATTATTGTGCACACAGAGGATTGATAAAAGTTTGGAATAAATAATGCAAGCTGAGTTTCATGTTTTTCTTTCTGATCTGCTTGGTTATTTTACAGGACAAAGACCGAGTCTTTTTTAATCCATTCCCTTTTTTTTTCTTTTTCTGTTTTGAGGGAAAAAAATACGAGTTTATCACATATACTACAAAACAACACAAAAAAAGGTGTGTACAGTTTGCTGGGAGAATATTCAATTGTTTTGCTACTAGAGGTGAATATTAAAAGGTAAATAAAGCAAAGGGAGAATTGATTCTCATCATATTATGTAGCTGAAGTTTTGGATTCTCATTAGCACTCCTCTAGAAACCACCATGTCAGCCTTTACTCTTTTGATATAGTCAAATTTCACTGTTCTAGAGAACCAAAAGCATCCAACATCCATACAGTTATTACCTGGATAACTGTTTTTGACCCTACAAATGCTTCAATCTTCTTCCAGTCACGATCAAATCTGAAATCAGTCAGGAGAGACACTGAGAAGAATTAAGGAGAATAAAAGAAAAAAAATCACAATGTGATCATTCTTGGAAAAGCCTCAATTTTTAGGAGACCAATCACGAGGAGGGAAAAAAAAAACACATTTTTGGGCTGTTATCTAGAAAGCACAACAGAACATTCAGGATGATTAAGTAAGCTAATGCTTCCATTTGACAAGTGCCATTCCAGAACTCCAAGATCCATTAAGGATACTTAGTGACCATCACCAAAAACATCCATGATTAGTCACTACAAAAAGCTAAACCTGTAACTGGTGAAAGAGAAAAGGATAGCTTAAACTGAAATTTTTCCTCTCTAATAACCCTGTGTAGACACTGTTGACAGAGACCACACTCGACTACCCAAATCCAAAATTGATAAGTAGATGCTGATACTCAATAATTTTAGCTACTTGGGTAAATTCCAACCTCAACACATAATAAGAAATTGAACTGCTCACTCAGCCAAAATTGAGATCAACTAAATGAAATTAATTTTACATTTCAAATCAAAATCCTTCTATAACACAATTACAAATAAGAAATTCAAACTCTAGCATAAATTTTGTTTTTTTTTTTTTTAAAAAAAAAGTAATGAATTTTAGGATCCCCATCTCAACAACCATCACCAATATCATAAAAGGATTACAGTGAGTTAGAAATCACGTTTAATCATCCCCGAAAACTTGAGAAATAGAGGGAAAATCACTAAAAATATTGCACAATCCAAATTCACATATTAAGACAAATACAAACACAGCAACCAAATAGTATCAACAATAGTGGAACAAACTCAAATTTCCAGAAACATGGATAAACCAACGCTTACAATTGGAGAGCTTCGAGGAACTTGTCGTGCTCCTGCTCTGACCAGCTCTCTCTAGACTTGGTAATTGTATACGGTTTTCGGATCTTCTTATTGTGATCGTCCGCATACGAGACTATATCGACGCTGGAAGAGGTGGATGGCGTCATGGCGGTGGTGGGAGGAGCCGCCGTTGGCGGTGGCAGAGGATTGACACCGGGAAGACCCATGTTGATGGGATAGAAGAAGTAAAAACCTTGAGCTGGGTTTGGGTTCACAGACACCATAAGACTCGAAATTCAGTAATCAGCAAACAAAGTAACAATCTTTTTGGTGTGATTCTGATTTTGGTTTTGGTTTTCCAGCAACCTCCTCCGGTTGTGTTATTTCTGTCTTTGTTGCTTGAGCTGTAGTCGCTTCGTTACTGAACTGAGAGGCAGGAAATTTTAGTTTAAATTTATAAATACAAATGTGAATATGCAGCAACAAGTTAAAAAGACGATAATGTCCTTGATCTCAGCTGGATATTATGCCCAAATGTTTTTATAGCACGCATTACTTTATTATAGTACAGTACATGTAATATTTTTGTTAATTTTAGATGTTTGATTTTTATGATTGTTAAAATTAATTAAATTTCAACTTGGGAAAAACTTTTAATATCAGAAATGTAAAGTTTAACTGTTTAAGAGACAATTTAAGAAAAAAAAAAAAGTGTGTGTAGCATTAATATGACATATTAATGTTTAAAACAGTATTTTGAAAATTAAAACAGAATGGTCGAGAGGTTCAATTGCTATTTGATTTAAGTTGATTAAAAAATTCGTTTTAACACTTGAATCAAAATAAACCGGTAAAAATTAGGTTAAATTATAAAATTGGTTTGGATTTTAAAAATCAATCAGAATTTTATTTTTTTTAGATTTCTTTTTTTTTTTGGTTGATCTAATAAATCTGTAAGTAAAAATTAATAAAAAAGAATTTAACATTTAATTGACTAAAAATTTACTAATTAATTTTATTTTTTAAATTTTTATATAAAATATGAGCTTATATTTGTAATGTAAGTTAATCATTATTTATTTTTTAATAAATTTATAAATCTATATTTATAATATTATTCCATTTGATTATTAATTTAATTGGTTAAACCAATGAAATTATAATATTATGACTCGTTTACTGTCTCATCCTATTTCTAAAAGATTGGCTTAAAGTACTCAACTTTAAAATTAACCAAGAAAAAAATAAGGGAGAGCTAAGTAGTTTACTTTGAAGGTCCTATTAACTTTTATTTACATAAAAAGAATGGGAAAATAAAAATAAAAAAGAAGTAATTGATCATAACTATTAAAACTTAAGGAAAAATAAAAGAGAGAATAATATCATCAAACTTTAAGAAAAGGACTAAGCCTACATCAATTTGCAGCTGAAAAAACAAATTTTGTGCTTAATGTACCATTAAGTCAAGCCTAATCCAGAAAGAAATATTAAATTTGTTTTAGGGTGGAGGCTAAACACCTTGGATTTCAAATACGTATAGAAAAGTGGGTTAAAAAATAAAGTTTACAATAATTTTTTTTATAAAATATAAAAAAATTACAACAATTTATAGAAATTTACAGAGAAAAATACATGTTATCCCTTAGACAAGTGAAAAAAATGATATATAAACTTCCAAATTTTAGATATTATTTCCCTCTACTTACATAAAAAGTGAAATCTTCTATTTTACTATTAAAAACTAATGGAGGTACCACATGTAAATTACTGGTGATCCCCCTATTCTTTTTTCTCTATATTTAATCTAGTTGTAGGACGAAAGCCATCCATTATAACCAAATTAAAAGAAAAAAATTATCTTTTCTCTTTTTTCATCAAAATAACATAAGTGATTTTGTGAATATTCCCTTTCAAAAAGAAATAAAATAAAACCCTCTTATATTTTTATCAAATATAAAAACTCCTAATCATATTTTAACTACAAACCCAAAAATTTAATATATAATGCAAAACACAAGTTCAACAACTATATTATACAAAATTAGAAGGGTTTTGTATCATTTACGAAACCAATATATATTAGAAAAAAAAATTACGAAATACATAAGGTGATATGAAGTCAGTTTAGTGAATCCAAAAATCTTATATCAAATTTTAGAAACAATTTCAAACGCAAAAAATTTTCATCCTCTTCAATTTTCTTTAAAAATTCTAGCATAAAGTTTATAATTTTTTTTTATTGAATCAAATGATGGTTTAGTATGAAAGAAATGAAGACTAAAGGCTAACTTGGAAGTCACAAATGACTCACATGCATTATTTCTGTTAGTTTTAATAGAAACATAAATGACTTCTCTTTTTCTGAAAGTTCAAGAATAATAGATAAGATTTTAAAGTTTATATATTATTTTTGTTATTTAACAGAGAGTAATATATATTTTTCAAAATTTATGAGAAGAATTTTAGGAGGAGGTGAAAGTTTTAGTACTATCTCATATGATTTATCCTTTTTACCTTATACTGTTTGCAACCATATTTTTCATGGTTATTTCAAATTCCAACTATAAAAATAATCAAACTTCATACAATTTCAGTTCCATGAATCATTCAATGTTAATATATATGCTATCAAAAATCGTATTCTCTTTTGGTTGATTTGTACTAAACAAAACAATTATAGGCCCCAATGAAGTATAGACAAGTGAAAAGATTACACAATTGTCCAACTTTGTGGGACATTGCTTCTTTCATTTTGGCAATTATTAGGGGACATTGCTTGATTCAAAAGAATGGACAAACCAGTATTTCTGAAGCATGTGGACTTCAAAGTTATGGAACTTTTGAATTTTAAGTCACAAATGCTTGATGTTTCTCAATATGGAGGGACCTTTTGGACCACAAGCTCGAGGCCTTCACGTGAAATTAGAGTGCAAAGAAGGCAAGTTGAAGTTTAAGATAAGATATTCAAGCTTGTTGATTTATTTAATAAACAAGTTCAAACTTCTTTAGTTATTAGATGAGCTTTTTAAGGCATGTCATGTACTGCATAGAAGTATAGAATTAATTTAAAAGTGACGATAAATGATATTGGTTACCATTATCATTCATTTATAACTTTCTTTATAAATCTATAAATAATATAATCTTAATTAAACTATTATTTTCTAGAGTAAGTCGCACAACTCTATTGAATTTGCTCGGTAATATCAATTCCTCAACTTTCTACTTGAAATAATTAAAAATAAGGCTTCTTTTCATTTTCAAATGAATTCTTGCCTTAAATAATATTTAGATTTAAATTAAAAATATCTTCATTTCATTGACAATACATATTTTAATTATATTTATATTATTATAAAATCTATTAAATTAATTTAAGATATCATTAAAATTTATTTCATTTGACTAAAAATATATATTATATAAAAAATTTTACCTTCATTTTAACATTTTATTTATTATGACACCATCAAAATCTACTTTTTAATTGAATTTCATGTATTTCTCAATATATTTCAAATAAAGAAATTCACTTATAAATGAATTGAAATTGTTAATTTTAACATAATTTTCAAATAAGAGAACTCACTTGTAAATGAATTGAAATTATTTCTATTAAAATGAAATGAAATTAATTATAGAAAAATTGATTTCAAACAAAACACAAATTCATATTGGATAAAACATTATTTATTTTAGGAAATAAGTAATTTATTTATTAAGACAAATACGAACCTCATTGAACAAAATTTACAAGAAATAGTTCAATTACAGTTGAGAATGGATAAAATGATAACAGGTCAAACTGCAACATAGCAAACCAGAAAGAAGAGCTAAGTTCATCGTTCAAGTAAGATTTCATGACATTTCCTTGATAAATATATAATGATCAAAGAAGAAATGCTGTTTGTAGAAACAAAGCATGATCTGCTCTACACAATAAAATACATCCGTTCCTTCTATGAAATATTTAAAAGATAATTCAGTTGCTGGCCAGGAATGATTTACAAGCTCATCTTTTGAAGCAATACAGACCTGAGGGGACTCTGAAGAAAACAAGGCATGAACTCCTTTAATAGTCTAGTCAAGCCAGCGAGTGATCCCATCTTCTCCCGGAGTTGCCAGAATCTCAATGCGCACATCCAAAACAGCCTACAATTCATATCAATTAGAAGAAAAACAAAGATTACCTAAATAAGTTACTTGCAAAATTTCTGTAAACTAAATCAACAGGAACGAGTAAGGTGCCAAGGACCCTAAAGAGAATTTATTTCAACCAGCATATTTGGCTAGATACAAGCGGCCCTTCCTCAAGTAGAAAGATGGGCTGGAATTTATTTCAACCAGCATATGGCTAGACTCTGATAGAAGGTATTAGAGAGATCGCCTGATCCAGTAATTTGGTAAAAGAATGCAAACAGGACCTATTGGTATGTAAACTACCGTGCAGCCAAACAGTGGCACATGGCACGGGTGGAACTTCTTTTCAAAATAAGATTCCGGATGTTCCATATAATTTTACTAATGAAGCTTCAACATGATTCCTTCAGTGTAAAAATTTTGCTCCAAATATGATTCCTTCACGCCAATTAAAATTCTCTCTCAATTTCTCTTACAATCTAATGACTTCTTTAATATTATATTTTTGAAAGACACCAATAAAAAAGTTCAGGGAATCCTCAACAGCATATGCTGCCGGCTATAATGTCTAATATTTATGTTGCCAATTGGCAGTGAAACCATATTAATTCCATCACTTGCCTATAATATGATACACAGCTGAGCTACTTGAAAATAACAAAGAGAACTCACCGATGGATTTCTACAGTTGACCAGTCTGCATTCCTTTAAGGAACCATTTAGTGTCCAATTTTCCCAAACATCAAAACTGTGACTAGCAAATACAAATTCCATTTTCCTATTAATCTGCAAAATCAAATGAACCTTTATGACCAAACTGAATACAAAATTTGTATTAGGAAAGGGATCTATATTGTAAAGATGAATGGGGGCTAAATATCCATACTTCATCTCATCTGAAATAACCCACTCAGAAATTGAACCAGTAAGTTGTGCAAAGAATCAGCAGTTGACAAAATTAAGAATCTAAAAAGAAATATTTGGTCAAATTAAGAAATTCATAGAATTATGGTCATATGATGTAACTACCTGCAATAACTTTCCACCAGCCGCAAGAGATCGCAAACCAATTATGTCCTGAAGCAAATGAATTCATATGCTACTATCAGCCTAGGCATCAAAAGTAAGACACTTTGTGCCATGCTAAATTACTTATGTAATATGCTATCTGGACTATAAGAACCATAGGAAAAAACCATAATACCCTTTGAAACAAACCTTGCTTGTAAAATGGGTGAGGAACTGAGCACCAGGGTCCCTCTTAGACACATTGGACATGGAATCCAGAAACCAGCCTCCACCTTGAACTCTTTTCCTTGCAACATGGAGTGCAGGGCTGTCTCTTGCATATAAAGCCACAATATGTCCATCTCTCAACACTTCACTACACTTTCCACTGAGCCTCATGTTTGACTTGAATAGTTGGTTGGTAGCTGATTCTTGCATAGATTCTATTGGAGTCTTCCTACTTCTTAAGTCATCAGGGGAAACACACCGTGAACTGGAGCTTAAAGCCTGATCTGTGCCACTCATAGCAGTATCATCTTCTCTCTGAGATGTACTTTCTTTCTGCACGAGAGAAAGATCTTCTGATCTTTGTTGGGACTTCTGCCTTGTATGCCTCTTTTTGGCCTTTTTACCTGACCTGCTACGTCTTCCTTCAGATCGAGTGGTGGCACTCTGCGTCAACCCTGAAGCCTGATGCTGGGAGGAAGACTCTTTCATAGGTTCTTTCTTTATGGAGCTTTCAGGGCTTATATGTATATCATCTGTTTGCTCTCTAACACAGATCTGCAAAGGATTTTCTTTGTCTTGTTGATCTGATTGTTCATTTTCATCACCTACTTCACTCTCTTCTTCCTCATCAGATACAGCATTTTTCGGAATAATTCCATCAAAGAAGAATGTCTGCAATATAGATATAACTTTCTCCCTTATTTCCATCCAAACTTCTTCACTGTAATCTGCACTTCGTGGAAGGATTAAAACATTAGGCATCTCCTTTACCTGAAGAAGACACACAGAAAAAGAATTAGTATCATATATGAAATAAATCCTTTTCTTCTTGTAATGGACTCCTATAAACATAAGGCTAGAAACAGCAAAGGTAATAGCAGGCCCATTAAGTTTATCAACTTTAGTCCACCTATATCTATTTATCTTTCACGATACAGTTCCACCCATCCCGTTCTTTCTATGACCAGGAATTGCCAATTTCCAAACTCAATTTGGAGCAGGTCATTTTTTGGAATGCCACCTACGTTCTCCCAGGCCAACTTTGATTATTTCCACCTTTCTTTCTTTCGCAGTTCCATTTTTAAGTGCTTTTCCCTATCTTGCTCAAAATGACAGTGATTCTCAGAGTATCTCTCCATCCACAGCAGAGATGGTGTTGTTTATCACAAGGGGTCTGAGGATGAGTGTCTTGCATACAAATACATGAATCCATATTGCATTGACAAAATAGGAGCACATGTTTACAAGGCCATGCATGTCCTGCGACAGGTCATGGGTCTCCACCTCATATTTTCTTCTTTAATCAGAGTGCAAGTCAGATTTAAACTGTAGTCTCATTGTCTGTGGATGCCTATATTAAACCTCGTAGTTTATAGAATCTAGAACTAGAACCCAAAGCTACCATACCCATGCTTCCATCCATTGGGGCCCTTCCGCACCATCCAAAGCACATCCAGCTAAGGTTCCATCAATCAAGAGTTGCTTTACAGCACAATCATCCAACAGCTGAGTACTACCCGTGTTTACAAGGAAAGCTCCTGGGGAAATATTAGAAACATTCTAAATCATTATTTAAAAAAAAAAAATACAGACAACAATAATCAATAGAATGAAAAGAAGGTATAGTATATATAACTATGTATATACCAGGCTTTACATGTTGAAGACATTCGGCATTGATAATTTGGACTGTTTCGTCCGTTAGAGCACAGTGAAGTGATATAAGGTCACTGGCAGCAAGTAAATCATTAAGAGTATCCATTCTTCGTGCTGCCTGAGGAAAGTTTATAGAAGACCGACCTACTTTTCCTTTCCCTTGCTATTGACACCACCAGGTTCAAAAGAACGAAGAAATCAGCCCACAAAGACTAGCAAGTCAAAGAGCAGAATGTGGATGCAAGCAACATTTAGAAAGTTGAAGACTACATAAAGAGAAATCCCATGCAAAGGACCATTCACAAAAGCAGGACCAGAGTGAACGTCATTACAGAAAACAACTACATAAAGCTCAAATTCACAGTCAACTCTAAATAACCCATCCCAAAAATAAACAAAAAACAAGCCTATGCTTGGTAAGGGTGAAAATGAGAGAGCAGAATTGCCAGTGTATTTGGACAAACTCTTCTAATTCCACTCCTACCAAGCACAACCTCACTGCACTACGTGTACATCAGCACAACACAAACCTTACGAATGAAGTCATCCAAACAAAAACTAAAGACTCAGAATTGCTCAAGTCAAACAGAAGTATAGTTTAATTACTACCAAATATATTATATTTGTACCTCATGAATGTCAAGTTGAAATGCATTAAAATAGATACACAAACATTTCAAACTAACCCAGTTGTGCAAAATATAAGTCCAAGATAAAATATAATAGTATGCTCCTAATTTACTCAAAACTCAAAAAGGATTATACAAGTTGATCATTGACACACTAATCACGAAATTCAAAACTTCTATTATCACTGGGTTTAGCACAATCTCTTTCTACTAACCTAAAAATCAGCACATTGCTAGGAATAAAAAGGGAAAAGGTCTCAAGAAACAAATTTTCAACTTAATTATGGCAATGGCAATGCAGTGTATGGTAGTAATAGAATAAGATGAACATACCGGATGAACATCGAAATAAAGCACACTCATTTTAAAAGCCAAGCTTCTGGTGGCCAAAGACCTAGCCGAAGCAGATCTACCAATAATCCCCAACACCAAACCCCTGCATCGTCTCATCCCTCGGCACAGCGGCTGCACCGAGCCAAGCCAACCAGACGCGGAGAGAGCGTGACGAGAGAGGAGGTGCGTCCGGCGCAGCAAGCCGAGGAACAGCGCCATAACAGTATCGGCGATCTCCTCGGCGCGGGAGGTGTCGACATGTACAAGCCGAAGCCCAAGATCATTAGCTAAGGCGGAATCAACGCCGCGGTCCCCGGAGCCGAGGCAGAGAATGAGCTGGTACGGACGGAGCCGGCGCTGGGCGGCGCGTGGGAGGTAAGCGAGGGAATGAAGTAAGACGGCTGAAGCCGACTCGATCTTGCCGTCGGCCAATCTGCTTAAGGGGACATGGTCGACAGTGGCGACGCCGGCGAGGGAATCTTGCTCTAGAGCGCAGTCTTCGATGCAGTTGAGGGTGACGACTGACGGAAGGGATGCAGCGTTGTTACGGTGAGACATGTCCACAGAGGATCTGAGACTCCTTCGTTATTGGGTGGATGCTCTTGGCGCTGGTTGGGAGTTATTGAGCGGATGCCATACTTGGTAGGGGCATCGAAGTAATTTTGGCATTTCCGAGGGTTACAATATTAGATTTTGTCATGTTTCTTTGATTCCATGTCTGCAGCGTGGAGACCATTCATATTCCTAAATCCCAAGTATCTTACACTTTAAGTTCACAGTATGTCAATTTTAATAATAAATTATTTTTTTCTCTTCTAATGTGTGTACGATTTCAATGCTCCACTCAACTAAAATCAAGGGTGGAAGAAAGAAAAAAATTATAAAATACAGGAAAATAAATTGTATAAAAAATATTTCTAATTATATTGTAACGTTATTATCTATCATATGAAAACTCAAAATCACAAAAATTAATTCAAGATTCTCACAATAAAAAGCATGTATTTAACTTTAATGAAAATAAATAATATATTTCATACAAAATTTTCATTCTCGACAAATTTATAATATGTAAATATTACTTTAAAGAAATCCTGAAATATAATTATAATGTTATCACACAAATCAATCCCTCACATTTCAATGACCTTTACGAGACGTACTCATAAAGTATCATTCATTATTGAAGTTTATAAGTTATGAAATACTCATAAAGTATCATTCATTATTGAAGTTTACAAGTTATGAAGTACCGACACGTCATATAACAATCGTATTTGTGTGCTTGTGTTTGTATTTTTCTTTATTTGCGCGTTGAAAATGCCCTGTATTGAAAATATCATATCTTTGTATCCGTGTCTGCGTGTCCGTGCTAGCTAACTTACAAGTTATACATTTGTGCTATGAATTTTCAGACATGTTAGTATACACCTAAACCAACAAAAGCTACAAACAAAGCAAACATCAACTACCAATAATTTATGGTCATATTAAGGATACATATATTATATATGTAAAGTGTATAACAAATTATTAAAAATTTCCTTGTAAACAACGTTCAAAGATAAATTGACAGTGCTGCCATCTTCATCGATCATAATTTCTTCAAATCTTCCCTGTTTATAATTTTTGAAATAATTACATAAAATTATTTGTGATTAAACATCAACCTTCAAAATATATGAGAAAAAGATTATTCTTAATTTTTATTTATAATTATCATAAAATATATCATCAAAAAAAATTGTCAGCATCGTAATCTGAAGGGTAATTTGATACGTAAAGGAGCGATCACCGTTTAAGAAATGAATATTCTGTCTTATCTTCACCATGTCATTCTTCTTTTCTCTTATTATTTTAATTTGTTCAATAGAAGAAATTTGAAAGAGTGTTTGCTTGCGATAAGCTTACGAGAGAAAAATACTCCACAAGCACGTTCATTACTTCTCGTGGACACAGCCTTAAAATTGTTCAACATTAGTCAACACATGTATGCAGGATTCAAAGTCTCCAGACGACAAACTTGTTCCCCTTGGTAGCTTATCCAACGTCTTCCTTGAAATTCCAGGTTTCCTTAATTGCAATCTTGACGAAAAATATAAAATCATCACATCAGTACGGCCGAAAGAGAAGAAAACAGAACCTACAACCTCGGAGTCCAGATAGGATTTTGTCATTTGCCACAATCATAATGATGACTCTGGTTACATTAAAAATGTCAAGAACTTTTCAAATATGATTAATAAAGCCAATATACATTTGTGTGTGGTAACCTGCTCACTTTTCACAATTCCCTCCTCCACTCACTTTCTCTCCTGCTAGTGTTAATTATTCAGAAATTTTGTACAACAATTTAACTAAATTTTTTATAAAAATAGCGTGATCAACTTGAACTCAATATTAATTTGCCAATAGTAAAAATGGTCTGGATGCTGCGCTGCAACTGACAAGGAGCAAAGTATATACTTGGCAGTTCTGCTACCTCCCACTAAAATATACTCACAATTCTGCAACATACATTCTTTTAAAGACACTTCAGAATCACTTCCTCTCATAGATCATAGGATCCACATTTCTACGGACCCTATTATCTGGAGGCATGCAAGATACATTCCAAAGTGGGAGTGCCTCAAGCTTTTCTCTATACTCAGTTACTCATTCACTATATAAGTGTATGAAGCCTACAGCTTGCGGAACCCGCACAATTACAGTTTGACAAGTGAATCCAAGAGAATGGTAGGGAGTGAGAATAACATGACTCCATTACTTACACTCTTTTGACATTGAATGGCCGCTAGCCTCGCTTAGCTTCACTCACTTAATTTCACTAGCATCTCAGCCCCACAAATGCATGTACGAGCGAGTCCAAGTGAGAAGTTCTCTGTGAAACTAATACTTCTCTTTAACTCCTCGTTGTCACCCAACCTGTTGATTGTTCAAGAATCACTGCAAGTGCAAAGCATTGTTTTTCCCCTATGACTCAACAGCTAAAGACAGTACATGTGAAATTTGGGACCACTAAGAAAATGAAGATTACAAGTTGGGGAGAACTAACCAAGACCGCATTACCACTGAGGTAGTCATGAAACACGATGGATCACTATTTGAGCACATCTATCTATTCACAATTACATATAAGACATGATCCGAATTAAACCAAACTCACTTTTCTTAAAGTAGATGGACAAGTTTCACTCAGATTGTGAATATAACAAAAGAAGACGAAATGAAAAATTAGGGATTTTACTAAACTTGCTTCAAGTTCAAGTACTTGGCATTTTCCACTCATTCATCCTTCACTATCTATTTTACTGTCACCGAGTGCATCCTAAGTAAGATCAAATAATAATACAAAATTAAATGAGCAGCAAAATAACTAAAAATGATACTTAAAATAAGAGAACCTTACAAATCCCAAAATGATCAAACCCTACAACATAAAAAATATGCCAACACTAACATCCATGACTCATGACTCGATCAGAATGCAATAAAGGCAGTGAGTCAAGAACTGCTTTGAAACTTCAAACTTCCTAGAGAAATGACTGTAACTTCCTAGAGAAATGATACTAAATGAAAATTTTGGTCGATCTGGGCAGCATTCGAAGATAAATTTTCAGAAAGGCTTTATCAAACTATTTTCTTATTTCCAGAACACACATGCGCCGTTCAGGGTTATTGAATTGAATTACAGAGAACAGTGAAAGATACAAGGAGAGCTAAAATAAACATAATTCATATACTACTGAACAGACAAAATATATACATACTTACCAAAATCGAATGACCCAAATTATCTACAAGACACGATACATGTTCACAGTCAAAATCTCACACAAGCATATGCTGTCCACTGAACACTGGTTCCTGCAGGCTTACCACATCGTTGAAGCTGTTGTATTGCTCTTTTCTTGATCGTTATTCTGGTTGGGGAATTGGATAGGATATACACCAAATGCTCCTCTAAGTGACTAATGAAACACTGCTCTTAAATCTAACAGTGCAGCTCCATGTGAATGAGACAGAAGATTTTTTATAGGCTCTAACGGAAAGCAACAAGCAGAACAACGCACAGCCTCCAATCATCATCTACAAAACTTAGGCTTCACGCATTCAAGTGATCAAGTTCTGAGTTTCTTGCCTTGGAATGCCCCAAACTTGCGCAAACTTCACAGGCTTTCCATTAAAATAGTGTAGCAAATTCCTGATTGTTGTTTCATAAAAATCTCCTCCTAAAGTTCCTTGTTGCTGCTTGATACGAATGCATAAGCAATCCAACACCAATGCCGATACCTAGGCACATCCCGAGACCAATCCCAACACCAACTCTAACACCAGCATTGAACCATGAAAGTTGTCCATCCTCACCAGGATACATGTCATGAGAGTACAAACCCTGCTCTGTCTTTCCATCAGACTCATAACCATCAACCTCTGTTCCTGTGATCTGCACAGAGAGGTCAGCATCATTCATCAGTGAGATGATGATTGACTTTCCAGTTATTAAAGGGTCAAGTGCGACTATCAACTGAAAGCTCCCCTACATGAATCTCCACTACATATTGGACACATCAATGCATTGAGCAGCCAAAGGAATCCAGGAAACTAAAAATCACAACCAACCTTAAAAGTTCAAAGGAAAAGCTTAAACCAGCTCGATTTTCATCGATAATCCGTATTAGGTTCTGATAATTGTTTAAAAAGAAACAGAGCATAAACATGTGAATACATGAACTCACAAAACTGCCTTCAGAATGAATACCAGACAACAAGTTCAAGTTAAGGAATGCCACACCAATTAACCAAAGAAAAAAAAAAACCGCAGCTTAATAGAATCCATTCTTCCTTTATAAGCACAATAAATACAAGGTCAAAACATAACATGTTACAAGCAATCAGAAGCAGACAGTGGAGATCGATCCCTCTCTTAGTGAAACAGGAGATAACTCCAGGCTTGCTTTACTAAGACATAACTGCACGCTGCAGTCATATGCTACTCTTTCAAGAGTCTTTTTTATTCATATAGATTTTTCTTTTATATTCTGTTCATTAAATGTGATGGAAAAGCATGGTAAGTATAAAGATTAATTACTCTATAATTGCACGCAGAAGCCCACTCATTTGCCTTCAAATCAGAGTATAGATAAACCTATAGAAGTTATTTGCTTCATACAAACCATACTTCATGACTCCTCAAGTATAGATCAGGATAGAACATAGGGAAACAGTTCTAATAAAGTGCAATGCAACTCATGACACTCGACACGTAAACCAGATAATAGTTTTTAACAGGAATAGATACTTCAACTTTCATTGTTTATCAGCTTGGTGTATAACCACTTGACAACGGCAATTAACTAAACAAGGGGTTAAAGAACCACTGAGCTAAGTAAATTCTAAAATGAACCCAATAGTTGCCACAGAAACCAGAAAATCACTGATTAATTTTATTTCTTTCATCCCTTAGCTTCCATGTCGGAAATAACGTAATCAGATACTTTTTTTTATAAGGCAGTTCACATTGGGGTAAAAAGCCATTGCGATATGAAGACATTACCGGCAATTTCCTTTGGCGTATGAACCCATTCAAGCTCTTATGTTCCTTCTCCAATTCATCATCTTCAGGAATTGCATCAAGCATTCCATGCCGCGGTCCTTTCTTCCTTGGACTCATCTGAATCATCTTTGTCAGAATCACCGGCATCCCCGAGCAACACCCAGCAATATAAACTTCAATAGAAGGTGCCGAAACTCCGAGCTTCGGCTGAAAAAACGCCGACGAACCCGACCCTATTGACTGCGCCACATGACAATCCATACACCAACCCGTTTTCGAATCGTTTCCGTTAATCCAATTCGCTTCCATTCGCTCCAAAGATCCACACATTATCAAACACTCGTTCTCGTACACCTCAAATTCGACACTACCTGTGACCCGAATGTTGTCTGTGCTTACGTAAGCTACCTCCGACGATTCCTTATCGACTCGGTCACGACGAAGCGTCAACGACACCGTATCCGATGAAGGTATGCGAGACCCATTCATTTCCAACGAAACCCCAATTTCCCTTGGAGGATGGCACAGCGTGAGATGATCAGGAACGCTGTCGATTACACAAGGAGAAATTCGAACATAAAAGAGCCTAATTTCGAGCCAAGCCGAATGATTAAGAGAAGGCCCGTTGAGAAAGTTGAACGAATTTTCGGATTTCGAGAACGCCATCGATGAATCTTCGTCTAGTTGATCCATAGAAAGGCCCTTTGATGGGAATCTAACAAAAACAACAGGACAGTGGAAATTGCGATGGAAAATAGATTCAGGAAACGGAAATATTGGGGAAAAAATCGGAAATTTTCTACACCCTAGAAACAAAAAGGGGGCATAGGGAAAAGCTAAATCGAGATTATCATGCTAGTTGTTTTTGGGAAATCTGGGGTTTTCGATTGGAAAAGGTTGAGATTTTTTTTTTCTGGTTTTTTGAGGTTTTTGTCACTTTGCGATTAAGATTGAAAATCAAACGCGCAAAGAGCAACAGACACGGGTTGACCGACTTGGACAATTTCTTGCGATGGACGGTCCCCGCAAATGACAAACTAGTTTTCTATGTATTCTGACAAATTTGCTATTTGCTGTCAGAGACAGGCCCAATTTCAGCTGGATTTTGTTTTGGGCTTAAAAATGAAATTCAGGTCTTGTAAGAAAGTGTTTTCATTATGATCCAAAAGAAATCAAATATTGTTCCAAAGGAGCAAATTACAGTGTAGAAGATATTAAGAATACAGACACATATTCAGAACAAATAAGCCCAATTCCAACACTTTGGTTTAATTTTTACAAAATTACAAAAGAAATATCTTAAGAGTTAAGGCATGAATCCTTGTCAATTTTAAAAACTGAGCATAGATGACATATTTTTAAAATGATTGGAGAGATGGAATAATCAAATGGGAAGTTGGGGTTACTGACTTTTTTTTTATATATTTCTGAAATATTTTAATAAAATCCAATATTTTCATATTTTTTCACAATTAAAAAAATTATTCAAAATTGTGAATATTCAAAGAATGTTTTTAGTTTAATGTTTCACTTAAATATTCTCCTGCAGATAGTGGATATCTTATATTTTCATGACATAAAAATATTTTAGTCAATATATAAAAAAATATATATGTTATCCACCATTCCATTAATGCTTTATCATCATTACTTACAACTATTAACGGCCGCTCTCTATCTCTTTTTACTGTTGAATATCATCCATTATCGAATACTATCCACCGATATTAGTGTTGTTTAAATGTGTTTTATATTTTGAAATTCAAATCGCTTAATCATATTGATACAGTACATATTAGATTGCAAAATATAATCACACAATATCATATCTGAGTTTAGTCATACCTAAGTTTGATGACACATCTATGTTCTTTTCCTTGTCAACAATTAACAATCCGCTCTGCTATCACCACTACAAAAAAAATTGATTTTAGCGATCGAAATTTTCGATCGCTAAAATATGATTTTCGATCGCAGGCATTATTTCCGACCGAACAGCGACCGAAAATAAGGAGTCGCTAAAACCTTGGTCGCA
>JANHAO010001235.1:0-34337 GCA_026873985.1 Saraca asoca
TGATCACTAAATATTCATTCAATTATTGATAATCATAACAAGAAGCCTTGAAATGATTAATGAACCCTTTACTAGTTAAGCACATAGTAATGGTTTCAGCCAAGTAAATAACTCATCAAAAGCTTGATAAATTGCTTAGTTTTCCTATCCTTTTTCTATAATTGATCATTAAGCAACAATCATATTCACATCAAAACCAAATGAAGCCATTCAATTCAAATATCATAGTAAAAACAGAGGGGAAAGGAGAAGAAATGACTAACAAATTGAATGCAGAATGAAGTCTCAAGATCTCAGCATTAATCTCCAAGTTAGCAGCCCCTTGGACTAATTACAACTCAGCTTTCCATGGAAGGTAGAAAGGAAATGAAAAATTACAGAGAAAAGGAAGAGAAAAAACATCCTACACTTCTGCTATCTAATAATAAAAACTAATTTAAAAACTACTTAAAAAATTGAACTAAAAGCTCTAAACAAAAAGACTTTGCCTGGGCCAAGAGAAGCTAGCTGCATGGTTGGTGAGTAGGCAATGATGAAGGCTGTGTAGGCTGGTTTTGCTTGCTGCCACTCTCCTTGTATATACTACCCATTAAAGACTACCTCTTCTGGTTTTCTTTTGACTTAATGCTCTCCAGCTAGTTAAGTGTGAGCTGGTGCAAAGGATGATCCATTGGGCTCAAGAACCATGCCAATTGGGGCCTAAAAATCTAATTCTATAGAAGCCCATTTCTTCAGCATTCTATCTCTAATTTGTAGCTCTATTTGCACACCTAATTTGCTGGATACAGGTCTGTAAGTCTTTATGAAATTGTAGCTTTATGTCTTAACTTCCATTTGGGCTTAATTTCACCTCATTTGGACTTGAATAGCTCCAGATATGGTCTGATGAATTCTCAGAGGTCTGGCTACTCGGGACAGGCTGTGGTAGCATTCTAGTCTTGATTTCAACTCCAATTTCAGATAGCCAATTGAGAGATTCAGCCTTGGAGGTTCAAGAAGTTGTAGAGCTATGTCTTAGCTTTCCTACAAGACAAGAATCACATTAATTGGACAAGTGTACCTCGAGTTATGACCAGAAAATAGATATTCCTCAAACTGGCCAAATTATGCAGAATTTTTTCTAATGATGCCAATTGAGACAAAATCATAAATATACAATAACACAGCTAAAAGTAAATTATTTTAGACCTTAAAATGCTAAGTGAGAGGACAATTAAATGAATAAAATATTTTGTTATCATTGGGCTTAATTAGTTTCTTAGCTAAGCGATCAAAAAAGGAATGAAACAATAGTGTCAAGGATCAGTCATAGGATTGATTGCATGAGTTCATTGGATTGAGCTTTTCTCTATTTGATTTCCTTTTACTTTTTATTCTAGTTTCCATGAACTTAAATTGTTTGTTTTAATTCTTATTCTAATTAGATATCCAACCCCTATTTTATACTACAAACAGATAGTAATTAATCATTGATCTTTGGATTCGATGAGCACTCACCTTAACTATAAACTTAGGTAGTTTAACATTATCTTTGCTGGTCTCAACTATCGTCAATATTAATAACTGATTATACATAAAACTCCTTTTAAGTATCAATCAATATATAGGACTATGATTTTAATCATGGCACAAATGTCTAAACATCTTTAGAATATCTTTCCTTTATTACCAAGGAGGATGAATTCCATCTCAATCAATCACTATCTTTGTGTACTTCATGGTGCAGCCAAAATTATTCTTATCTACTCTTTAAAAGTGCAATCCTAAAATAAAATTAAAGTACATGACTCTATACATAAGATACTTTGTTGATCTCAAGCCTAAGGATCATATACACCGCCTTTCATATAGGAACTCCATTAACACATGGTAACAATCCATATGGTTTCTCATGATGGGTCAATCTAGTCATATGTTCCATAACATATACCCATTTGTTAGTCCAGACATCTTTATATTTAAATAGTATATAAGATCATTACATTCTTCCATAAGAATGTCACATAGCATATGCTGGTTTACTTGTGAATAATAGATATCCTATTTTCTTAATTATTTCACAACCAAGAATTTTTAGAAATTATAATTATATATATAAATCATCTAATCATTGTAATCCCCATTGTAATTTATTTATACACAACTATATTTTAAGGACTTTATCCAATATAGTATACATATATCAAACATATATATTTAAGAAAAATTGATAAAGAGGCCAAAATATCATGTTTTATTAAATATATTAAGGTATGTAGTATCCATGCGATCACAACTAATTGTCTTTAGGGCATCTTTATACTAACAAACCATTCCTCTACTTATGATCTTCTTTGGTGTTAATATCAATGTTCTACAACATTTAATATCAACAATAGAAATTTACTACTATTTAATAATTATAATCTTCATTTGAATTAATAAATCATTGATTAATTAACACTTCTAATCACATTAGAACACTAAATTAATCATTTCAAATTTTCAAGATGTTCACTTAATTCAACTCTTGAGTTTATAACATTTTACATTCTAACTATTTGATGAGAACATGGAAGACCAAGCCAAGGATCACCAAGAAGCCTTGCATTGGCCAAGTAGACCCGTGACTAAAGCCAAGGCAAAGAAGATGACAGAAGCAGTCCAAGGGCTTTGTCACACACTTTAGAGCTCACATAAGGAGTTAGGACATAGAGGTTCAAGGGCCATTTGCTTGAAAGCTTTGCCATCCACCTATGAGCTACTTAGGCACTAACTTGGACATCACATAGCTGACCATTTAGGGTAGCCACATAGCTACTCATTTGGTCTTTTTTTGAGCATGTTTTGGGCTACTATTTTGTATTATTTTTATGGACTACCTTTAAAACCTTTTTGGCATTATTTTGGAGCTATTTGATCCCCTTTATGTTTGCATTTTGGTGGCTGATTTAGGACAATTATCATAGCTTGATTTGGGGGCTATTCATGCTACTTTGGGTAGGTTTTTGGTTTATTTTTGTTGGTTTGTGTTTTAGCCTTATTTTAGTCTAGACTTGTTTATTTGTTTAGCTAGCTTGTATGTTTTTTTGGTTGGGCTTGTGTGGAACTTTAATCTAGCCTATTAGTGAGTCTAATTGCCATAAGGGCAGGCATGTTTCCCTTACAATTTAGATTTGATCATTTATGAAATTGAAGTGTTTTCTTCTTGAGAGACTGCTCTTCTAGGGTTCTTGCTAGAACTTGTGACTTATCAAAGAGTTTGCTCTTTGTGGCATCATATTCATCACTTTTCACTCTCTTTCTACCTATTCTAGAGTTTGGCATGAATATCTTTTTTTTCCTTTTTAATTTAGTTGTTGAATTTCATTGCATTAGAGAAAGGACCATAGTCATCTCTATAGGAGATCATATCACTACTCCTTTGACTTTGGATTAAAAAGATTCTATTATGTGTGACCCATTAGATTTCCATGCATGTTAGTAATGAATTTGTTTACAAGCTTCTATGAGCTTAATTGAATTAAAACTCTTTTTAATTTAAAAACTTAAACATAATTTCCTTAAATTATTCAAACAAATTCATAAACCAAGATTGGTTTTAAGCAAAGCATCATGAAAACCCAAATGCTAAGAATAGATTTTTGGAAATCAAAACCATTCGTGATAAGGTGTTAGTATGTAATTCAATCCCTTTATCTCTTGATATTCAAATTGGACTTAGGGTACAGTTCAGGTGTCAACCTTAATATGAACATCCAATTTGAAGTGTATGTTTGACTATGTACTATCTCATAATCGTTCATATATAAAACTCCTTTTATGTATCGATAATTGATTATACATAAAACTCCTTTTATATATCATTAATACATAAGGATATGATTTTGATTATAACACAAGTGTTAGAACATCTTTTGATTTTTTTTCCATTGTTACCAAGGTGATATGATCTCCATAAGAGATGCCCAATGTTATGGGTGTTTTCTGGAGTGAGCCCAATGAGGCAAGTCCAGCCGAATAAGACTCAGGAAAACATCAAGATCACCAGAAGGAAATGCCAGCCCGCTGACCATGAGGGAAGGGCATGAGACAAGCTCAAAAGTAGAGGCCTACACGCATTGAGCAGCATTCACCTCAGGTCATTAAGGGGAGAGCAAGCCGCGTCCAGGGAATCTACTCAGCGAGCTCAGATTCAAAAAAGCTATCCACACTGGTGTGAGCTAAAAGACTAAGAATCCAATCAGGCAAGTGACCTCCACTCCCAAAAGAATAGTAAAGGTCTAATCAATGGTCAAGAGCATATCTTCCAAGCTGGTAAATAGCCCCAAAAAGGAAACACCCACTTGCAGACCTTGCAAATCTCATCAAATAGAGTCTAAGTTGTTTGTACAAAAATAGCTACATGATTAACTAATGTACAAATCAAGAAATTACCATGGTAACCTCCCCTATTTCTATAAATAAAGGGTTGATCCACTGTAAAGAGGGGGAGGGGCATAGAAGAAGAAGCTTTGTCAAAATAGAGAGGAAAAAGTTTGTATATTGTAACCTAATACACTTGAACAATGAAACCTTTGCCCCCTGGACAGGAAATACAATCAACGTGGACGTAAGGGCCAAACTGGGTTTAGCCAAACCACGATAAAAATGCCTCTAGTTTTTACTCTTCCCTCCCTTCTACTCACTTTATCTGTCACTTGCACGCTCACAACATATAATCTAGGTGTTGGCTAAAATCTGGGTTCCTTGAACCAGATTTTACCATCAACATTTTGGCACTAGAAGGAGGGCCTTGAACCTCCGATCTATTTTCCCTCCATTTCTGTGATTCATTAAGCAACTGTGATGGTAAGAGGAAGAGTAAACAGAGGTATTGATGTTGCCATGAATCAACCAAAAGATTGTGTCGAACAATAAGAACTATTGCTAGGGGCTCAACCTTCCTGGTAACCGACGTATCTGTTGTCCTAACGACAGACATAGTCAACAATGGGGCACCATCGACTTCCTGCCAGCATGTAGGCCTCGAGTCCTGGGGAGAGCAAACCTAGCATCAACACCAAGAAGCACTAGAGAACATAGTGAAGGAGATGACTAAAATGGTTAAAACGTTAGCTCGGGCACAGATTCAAGGAATACGAGAATGGATTTAGGTCGTAGTACCTAGGGAGGGTCAACATTTCAGTACAACTCACCGTTCTTGCTCGCAAGGGAGGATGGAGGTTCAATGAACCTACAAGGACCAAGGTGACCAATAACCCAAAGGTCTGCATCACTCAAGAAGTTCAGACTGATCCAGTCGAAAGCATCCCTCGAACTCCCGTCCTCGTGACCAAGAAAGAAACGAGAGCTAACAATCTCCTAGTCAGTGACACGAGACATGCGGCCCAATGATTGAAGAGCTCTTGTATAGAGTGAAACAACTCAAGGAGTGCCCCTGAGCTTAGGATGATCGAGATCACTATAAATAAGGAGCACCTTTCACCAGTGAGATAGAGAGACAACCGCTCCCTTGTAGACTTAAGGTCCCCGCGATATCACAATATTATAGGGACAATGACCCTTGTGACCATCTAGATGCATTCAATATCTAGATAGACCTCTAAATGACTAACCCACTGGTCAAATGTCAAGTTTTCCCAGCCACACTTGGGGATATACCTCGAACCTAGTTTAAGAATCTCCCGGCTCGTAGCATTGGTAGTTAGGAAGAATTCCAAGAGAAATTTGTTAATCAATACAAATCCTTAAAGAGGTAACTTGCACCACCTTGCCATCTCATGACAGTTTTCTAGCAAGAGGGCAAACCACTGAAAGACTACATCACTCGATTTGGACATGAGATCAATAATGTGGAGAGACCATCCGATGAAGGTATCCTAACTACGATCTCTGCGGCACTCCACAAGGATGGAAAGCTTTAGGAAAACATCCACAAGTCCCCAGTAAGGGATCTTACAGAATTTTATGAGTGAGCTGCCAATGAGGTCAGGTGGGAAGAAGCTTTTGGTGTGGAAAGGCCTGGAAACAAGGACAACATGAACCACCCTGACCAAGGGAGCACAGGAGGAAATACCCGAAATAGTTATGGTGACCAGTTGATGAAGAAGGCTAAAAATGAGCCACTTCGGTACCAGAGCTAGTGTGGCAGTCAAAGCATTCTGACAGACACTCAGGAATGCATCTTTGTAACTAAAAAGGATAGGATAGATTTTAGGAGACCCCTGCCATTAAAAACTCGCAGCAAGCATAGGTGTAATAGAGATCAATTTTGTGTCTACCACAGTGAAGTTGGACACAACATAGCAAGGTGCAGAGCACTCAGAAATGCCATTGAAGGCCTTATCCGATAAGGCTGTTTGTGAGACTACATGTTGTCAACTCTCACATAATGCCCCTGGCATCACCCATGACAATGATGGCTCCAATGCTCAAATATTTTCTTTTCTCTTACATACTATTGTTCAAATATAGATTGAAATCTTAGTCTTGTCATAAATCCTGATAATGAGATTTTTAATGAATTTTTAGGAAACTCAAACATGGATCCACAAAAAGAAAAAGTTGACAACTTTATGGCAGCATTTCTTTAGAGCTCAACAAATGAAATAGCATGTTTGCAAGTAAGCGAGCACAAGATTCTCAGCATGACATCAAATCAAGCACAAGATCACTAGCATGATCTCAAGTCTAGCACAGGATCACCAGCAAGATATCAAGTCTGGCATAGGATCACCAGCATGATATCAAGTCTGGCATAAGATCACTAGCATGATCTCAAGTCTGGCACAGGATTGCCAGCAAGATATTAAGTCTGGTATAGGATCACCACCATGATCATAAGTTTGGTATAGGATCGCTAGCATGATATCAAGTTTGGCATAGGATGACCAGCATGATATCAAGTCCAACATAGGATCCCTGGCTAGCCCAAATGGTAAAAATCATGAAAGGCATAACTCTCATGCGGCCTATAACTTGTAGCTCTCATACGGCCAATTACCCACAGCCTTCATATGGCCAATTACCCGTAGCTCTCATGTAGCCTATTGCCCGCAGCTTTCACGTGGCCTATCTAGACTCCCACTTTCTCACTCAAACATACGTGCTTGAGCACATGGTATATAGTTCTCACTAAGCAAGTTGCTAGCATGTATTGCTCGAGATGAGTTGATGCAGCCAATTGTCCACTTCACATAGCACATATCCTTTTGAATTATGAATTATTAGCTTAAATCCACTTATATGTGTTTTCCTATTAATAAAAATTGATTAATCTATTTGATATACATGTGGTTTGAGTTTTCACTAAGTTGTGACTTATAGGAAGTAATATGTTGCAATTCGCAAACTTTTTGAAAAAACACCCATCACAACATTCACATAAGAGCAAAAAAAAACCAAGAAGACTAGCCTTGAGGAGCTGGGCCCTGATGAGAAGTGAGTTCAATGCTTGGAGTAGATGAAGTGTCTCTTGCTTGGGCATCCATAGGCTCCACGATTTGTGGGCTGATCTCTCCACAAATAGCATTCTCAGCATGAGGGTCGTGGCTCGTAGATGCTGTAGACCTACTTCTAGCCGCCTTCTTCTTTAAACCTTCAAATGTATTCAAAGCCTCCAATCCAAAGAAAGAGAAGTCCAAATTCGGATGATGCCAAAGTGAGCTCATTTTGGACTTTGTGTCCTCCGCAGCCTTAGCACTCCGCTTGGCAGTTATGGCTATTATCTTGTCAACTTCTTCCTGCTTTAAAGAGACTTCCTTCCTGGCCACTTCAAGATTAGCCCTAGCAACCTCTGCTCCATGTCCAGTAGCTTCGAACCTATGGCTTGCCGAGTCAAAGCCTTAGAGCACAATATCTCTGTCATTCCTCACTTGGTATAGCTCTTTGACTGCCTAGTTGAGCTCAGCCTTAATAGCCTCGCATCTCACCACCTCGCGGGCTTGAGCCTCCTTAGCCTCCCTCCTCACGATCTCAGCATCTCGTGCCTTGTCTTCCATCTCCTAGGCTTTAGCGGTCATGATGGCCAAATCTTCTATGAGTCTATTGTTCTTTCTCTCCACGGATTGAAATGACTCCCCTATTTTGACCACTCCCAATAGACCTTGGAAAGCAAACCCAGTCAGACTACAGAAAAATGAAAGGGAAGAAAAATGATGAAACATGATTTACCAGTAAGATCTCGTGAGTGACAAAACATGTTAATCCCCCGCTCAAAATCTCTATCTCTAATGGCCGCGGGTGGGAATGAGATCTTAAAGTATCCGATAGATTCTCCCGGATGAAGTCAAATACCCTTGTGTGTTGGGGCCAATATCCAGTGAAGGCTCTTCTACTGCCGCCTCCTGAGTCACTTGTTCCAAACTGCCAGCAATCCTCTTCCCTCTACTGACTCTTTATTTCTTGGCAAGGGGGCTGGATAAGGTAACGATCCCGGCTGCCTCGGCCACTCCATGATGGAAAGAAGGAGCTGACTCTGGAAAGGATATCACGGTCACCCCAAGAAGAGGTTGGTTTAGATCAATGGGAGCCGCCATAGTAGTAGGATCCGATGGGGCTACAACGACCTTGAACTCTTTCAAATTTTCAGAGGGAGGGCTTTCAAAAACAAGTTTCACCATTTCCTTGTAGTCTTCAAAGCAAGCTGGTCTAATTTCTTTCAATTGATGAACTTTGATCTCCCTAGTGAGATTGATGCTTAGTGCAGGAGCTAACCTATGAGCTCGAAAGAGGTCATCATCAAATTTGAGATCACTCTATAGATCACCTATAGCCACAAACTGGCGTAGCACCTTAGCCTCCTCAGCTTCAAGTGTTGGCTTCACCTTGCCAGCCCCAACTGCAAAAAATGAAATGAAGTATTAGAACTATGACACAAAATCACAAGAGCTCACGTGATCTCAGCTCGCGTACCTGGTGTTAAGACATAGTCAAAGTTGTGAAGAAAATGCAAGGAAGGACACAAAATATAGAACTAGCGGGTTTTGTACTGGTTGACATTCAATTTGCCCTTAGCCTCTCCCTAAGGCAGAGCTCCTTTGAATTCAGAATTTTAGGTAGAAAGATAGTAGATTCCGTTCATAGAAATTGTGCTTCCCATGTTGAAAAGGTGACATAAAACCCTCATAGATGGAAGAGGAAGATTGCTTCTTCGATACATGAGTGCTAAGGAGACGAACTAGGTATAAGAGTTCGGAGATAGCTATGAAGGTGCTAGCTTCAATTTATTCAACAAATTGATAATGAATGGGTGAACTGTAAACCTTAACCCTACGTCAAGGTGATAAGGGCTAATTGCAATAAACTCGGGAGGAGGATGAGCAGTATGATCATCAGGAGAAGGCACTATAAGGTAGCAACCTTTGGGAATATGGAAATTTTCCACTATACCCATAAGCTTAGGCATTTCAAAAGTCAAAGCGTAATGCTTGAAAATCGAGCGATCTGAGGAACCTTTAGTGCCATGCTACCTCACACTAGGCTCAGGTTGGGGAAGGGGCCATTCAGTAACCTCATCGCTCCTGCGAGCAACACCGACTATGGGATACATTGGCTCCTCACTACTAGCCGAAGATTTGGGTTCAGCACTTCCAGCCCAGTGGTCACGGCATCTGTGGGCTGCCATCTATGCAAAACACAAAGAAAAGAAGGGACCAGTCAAGCCTTGGAAGGAAAAATTCTCCCCAGAACAACTATCCAAATGAAATGCAAAACTACTATGCGGTAAACCATAGCACGCCCTGAACCACCAGGACTAGCACTGAAACTATTGATAAACTTGAAAGGATTGAGCTAACAAAACTCGATTGGGTACATAAAATTCTCAAAAGGGGAGAAAGCTTGAAATTGAAGATTAAGAATTGGTAGATAGAACATCTGATGACAAATTAACCAACATTAACTTATAAAGAGCGAAAGGCTGGAAAGACTTATTGTGATAAAGAGGTGAGTCAAACTTCGAAACAATTTAAGAAAGGAATGGACTTCTAGCCAAGCAAACAAAGAGACTAACCCGATGATGGTTGTTTGAGAGTTTGAAGGATGAAAAGAACTGATGAACAAGAATATGGAAAGATGAATGCTTAATCACACCTTTCTATAGCCTCAATCATCTAACCATTCGATACAATAATTGACCAATTGTCAAAAATACGACCGTCTGCACAAACTCCTGGGTTCAGCTTTCGTCAAAACAATAGTTTTGGAAAATGTGTGCATTAAATGAGGGTAATGATGACAAGTGTAGGTGAAAAGATAAGATAATAACTCGAACAAGGACATTACACTCTTCAGACCAACAAACTATAACTCTCAGCTCGCAAAGCGAATTGAGAGTTGGGGGGGCTAATGTTATGGGTGTTTTTTAGAGTGGGCCCAATGAGGCAAGTCCTATTGAGTAAGACACCAGAAAACATCAAGATCACTAGAAGGGAATGCCAACCTACTGACCATGAGAGATAGGCATGAGACAAGCTCAAAAGCAGAAGCTTGCACCCATTGAGTAGCATTCACCTTAGGTCGTTAAAGGGAGAGCAAGCCATGTCCAGGGAATCTACCCAGTGAGCTCAAATTCAGAAGGCTATCCGCACCGGTGTGAGCTAAAAGACTAACAATCCAATCAGGTAAGCAACCTCCACTCCTAAAGGAACAGTAAAGGTCTAATCAATGGTTAAGAGCACATGTTCTAAGTTGGCAAAACAACCCCCAAAGGGAAACACCCACTCACAGGCCTTGCAAATCTCATCAAATAGAGTCTAAGTTATCTATACAAAATAGCTACATGATGTAACTAATGTACAAAACAGGAAATTACTATGGTAACCTCCCCTATTTCTATAAATAGAGGGTTAATCCATTGTAAAAAGGGGGAGGGGACATAGAAGAAGAAGCTCTATCAAAATAAAGAGGAAAAAGTTTGTATATTGTAACCCAACACACTTGAACAGTGAAACCTTCGCTCGTTAGACAGGAAATACAATCAACATGGACATAGGGGCTGAACTGGCTTTAGCCAAACCATAATAAAAATGCCTCTGGTCCTTACGCTTCCCTCCCTTCTACTCACTTTATCTACTACTCACATGCTCACAACACATAATTTGGGTGTTAGCTAAAGTCTGGGTTACTTGAACTAGATTTTACCATCAATACACATGGACCTTCCTAAATTCAGTCACATTGTTATAGGCAAAATCCGATCTCAAATAATAGAAAAGCAAAAGCCCTAATGGAGATTGAGAACTAGCTAATGATAGCTCAGATCGCTAAGATTGCACCACCTTACTAATCAAAAGGTCGGGATGTAAGTGAAGCCTAAAGCTAGAGAAACAACTTGCTAAAGCTCACCTCACTAAGAGCGAAGCTTGCCTCATTGGAAGAAAGCCAGTAGTGACCTTGAGCCAAGCATTTCAACTAGCAAAGATGGGCACATTGCCCAGACAAAAGCTCAACGAGATAGAGAAAGCTTAGCAAGATGGAGCACTAGACAAGCTTATGTCAGCACACAGGCAAAGGGCCCCCCTTTAGAAAGCAATATGCAAGAGTCGATTTATAGATGATTAAATTATCTTGTATATTTAATATTTGATGTAACTTATTTACTACATGTAAAATTACATCTGTAACCTTCCATCTTCTATAAATAGGCAGAGGAGGATCCTTGTAGAACAAGCTGAAAGTAATATACTGAAACTCTATAGAATTTACTTTAGAATAATAGAACCTACCATGAACATAAGGACTAGTATTGCCTTATTTTAGTTGAACCACATTAAAAACACTGCATTCCATTACTCTTCTTCCTCTCTACCATCTTCATCATCTTCTTCATTTCCCATTTCATTCACCAAAAAGCAATTTGAGGTGTATGTTTGACTATGTACTATCTCATAATCATTCATATATAAAACTCCTTTTATGTATCGATAATTGATTATACATAAAACTCTTTTTATATGTCATTAATACATAAGGATATGATTTTGATTATAACACAAGTGATAGACCATCTTTTGAATATTTTTCCTTTGTACCAAGGTGATATGATCTCCATAAAAGATGCCCATGGACCTTCCAAAATTCAGCCACACAAAGAAAAAGAAGGATATTGATGCCACACTCTAGAATAGAGAAAAAGGGGAGTGATAAGTGATGAATTTGATGCCACAAAGAGAAATCCCTTTGTTAAGTCTCAAGTTTATTCAAGAACCCTAAGGGAAAAAGCTCTCACAAGAAGATGACTCTTCAATTCTAAAAAATGTCTAATCTCCATTCTTAGGGAAACAAGCCTTCCTAAATAGTTATCACTAAACTAAAAATGGGCTGGACTCATAAGCTAAACAAGCTCAACAAAAATACTAACCAATTTAGCCAAAAACATAAGCCTTAACTACTACAACAAGTCCAAAAATGAATAATAAAATTAGACAAGTCAGCCCCTCCCAGTTGGCATCCAAAAAGGACCCCAAATAGCCCATACAAGAAGCATTTTGGTCCATGTTACTTAGGTGGTTCCACTTGATGACAAAGCTTCAATGCATATGACTCTTGACTTTTTGAAGCCAAGCTCCACATGTTTTGACATAAACCTTGGATAACCTTTTTGATCCTCTTAACCTTAGCCCTTGTGATAGGTGCATCCAGAAGGTGCAAAGGCTCTTGACAATCTCTTGAATGGTCCCTTAAGTTTCCATCATTAGGAGGATGAATTCTCTTCTGATCAATCACTGTCATCATGTACTTCATGGTACATTCAAAATTATTCCTATATACTTTTTATGAATGCAAGCCTAAAATAAAATGAAGTACTTGACTCCATACATAAGATACTATGTTGATCTCAAGTCTAAGGACCCTTACGCCACCTTTCACATGCAAAATCCATTCGCACATGTTGACATGTCATTTGGTTTCTCATAAGTCAATCTAGTCATATGTTCCATAACATATAACCATTTGTTTGTCTAGATATCAATATATCAAACAATGTATGAGATCACTACATTCTTCTACAAGAATGTGATATAACATATGCTAGTTTACTTATGAATAATTGATATCCTATTTTCTCAACTATATAACAATAAAGGATATTTAGAAACATAATTATATGTATAAATTAGCTCATAATGACAATCTCAATTGTAATTTATTTGTGTACAATTATATTTCAAGGACTTTATCTAATATGGTATACATATATCAAACATATATATATATATTTAAAACTAAATTAATAAAGAGGCCCAAACATCATGTTTTATTTAACTTGCTAAGATATGTAGTATTCATGCCATTACAATCGAGTGCCTTTAGATCATTTATACTAACAATCTCCTACTTGACCTTGAGCCAATCACCCTTATATCTAATCCTAATTTTTTTTTTCTAAATGATAATCAAGCTTCTATTAGAAATAAGCCTTAGTAAGGGGATCAAATACATTATCATTTGTGGGAATTTGTTTTATTCTTATTTTATTGCTCTCTATAACCTTTTTGATCAAATGGTAATACCTTATAAGATGTTTGGATCTTTCATGAGACCTTTCTTTCTTAGCTTGTGCTATGGTTCCATTGTTGTCACAATAGATTTCGATTGGATTAATAATGTCAAGAACCTCCTTTAGTTTAGTGATTAGCTTTTCTATCCAAACAACTTCCTTTGTTGTTTCTGAAGCAATAATGTATTCAACTTTGATTGTAGAATCTATTGTGGTATCTTGCTTGAAACTTTTCTAACATGATGTACCTCTATTGAAAGTGAATACAAATACTAACTGTGATTTATAATCATTTTGATTTGACTGAAACCTTGCATCTGTGAGACCTTTGATTCTTAAAATAGGGTTTCCTCTATATATCAAGAACATATGCTTAGTTCTTCTCAAGTATTTATTTAAGGATGGTCTCTGCATAATCCAGTGTTTTTCACCTAGATTGGCTAGATATCTACTAGTGACACTTAGTGCATAGGAGATATCTAACTGCATGCATAGCATGACATATATGATTGATCCTGTTATAGATGAATATGGAATCTTACTCATGCATTTTCATTCATCTTCTATCTTAGGACATTGTTTCATAAACTAGTGAACACCATGAGTCATGTAGAACTTATTCTTAGACCCATCGATGCTAACCTCTTTAGTATCTAGCCTATGTATGTAAATTGGGAGAGGCCAAATAACCTTTTAGATATATTCTTATAGATCTTCGTACCTAGAATGGCACTTGCTTCTCCTAAATTTTTCATGGAGAATGTCCTTAACATCTATAACTTGACAAATTGGAACATGGGAATGTCATTTCCCATAAGTAGTATACCATCTATGTGTAGTAATGGGAAGACAACTACACTCTCACTAACCTTTTTGTATATACATGGTTCTTCAACATTCTTGATGAAGTTAAATGATTTAATTGCTTCATCAAAATAGATGTTTCAACTTTGTGAAGCTTGTTTAAGTCCATATATGGACCTTTGTAGCTATTTTGACATCCATTTGCCAAATCTCATAGTCATGGTATGCTACTATTGCATGTAAAATCCTAATGGACTTCAACATGGTAATTGGCAAAAAGGTTTCTTCATAGTCAATACTGAGTGTTGTAGGTTTGTACTTTTCTTTTTGCATCTACCTTTCTATTAAAGATCCACTTGAACTCAATGGGTTTTATTTCTTCAGGTGTATTGACCAAGTCCATACTTAGTTTTCATGCATTGAATCCATTTTAGATTTCATGGCTTCCTGCCACTTTAAGGAATCAATATCTGATATTGCTTTTTGATAACTAGTGGGTTCATTTTTGTTCTCTTGTGTAAGAAGAAAACTATATCTTTTAGGTTTATAACATTCTGATGAACACAATTTATACATATTTTATATCCCTTTTTGTACTTAATCGTTTATGTGCTTAATTGGATGCTTGTAATTGGTTTTGTGGTTTAGTTACTTTTTGCATTTAATTGGATTAATTCAGTAATTAGGCACTATTTTAGGTTTTTGGTGTATCTTCACTTTTGGACTTCATTTTTGGGTGATTCTTATATCTTTAGAAAGCTATCTAAAAATGCCATGAATATTCTAAAGCCCAGTTCAACCATTTTGGAGGTCAAATTAAGCCAAGAAAGTTGAAACAAAGTACTATCCTGTTAACCTAGAACCAGTTTTGGTATTTTGATCTTAATTGGAACTCTTGCCATTATTTCATTGCAAACCTAAGCCCATAGGATAGTTAAGATCCATATACCAAACTTTCATTCAGGGCTTGAAGTTAAACTGCATCATTGTCTTTAAGTTTCAAGGTTGGGCACCTAAGTGACAAATACTATTATAGGTTGGATTGCTTTGAAAGACTATCTTAGTTTTTAGGCCACAATTTGAGCTGGAGATCAAATTTTGAGCACAATAAAGGATATTGGAAAGCTAAGTGATGGACCTATAATTCATATAAAGTGGACTACATTTGATTATGCCTTCTTCTAATCCTAATCAATAGTTAATGTGATCTTTCATGGAGATGCCCATGGATCCTCCAAAATTTAGCAACAAAACTAAAACAAAAAAAAAAAGGATATTCACTCCACACTCTAAAATAGGTAGAAAGAGAGTGATAAGTGATGGATTTGACACCAAAAAGAGGAAAGCTCTTTGATAAGTCTTAAGTTCATGAAGAATCCTAGGAGATGAAGCTTTCAAGAAGATGAACACTCTTCAATTTCATAAAGATGAGTAATCAGAATTCTTAGTGAAACAAGCTTTCCCAAATAGCTTTCACTAAACAAAGAATGGGCTGGAATCATAAGGCAAACAAACTAACAAAAAACTAAACAATTCAGCCAAAATAAAGGGCCTAAGTTACAATTGAAGCTTCTAAACTATATTTACAAATCTAAACATAAAACCAATCCTCTTTAGAGTAAAAAACTGTTGGTTTGACTTTAGCCCTTTTGTTGACCTTCAAAACCATATAGTTGTACTAAGTTTAAGACTTGTCATTATTAAGCTAGACCTTAGGGACCTCTAGGCTTTAGTTTGACCTCTTTAACCCATTGAAGTTTCAATTATGATTTAATCATTATGACAAGGTCAATATGGACAAAAACACCGAGGCAACTTCACTACAAATTTTGAGACAACAAATGATAGAACTAGGCTTTGGCCTCAACATGAAAGTTGTAGAGATTTCTCTTAGTTTTCCAAAAATATAAAGATTGACTCAATCTAACATCTGAAGCTCAAGTTGTAGACCAAAACTTTAAACAATATTAAAAATCCAGCATTAAGCAATTAGTTTAATTAATCTCCAAATCAGGACCAAATCTCAACACAAGGCCAATTCACTAAATTATACTTAATTAAAATCCTAAGAGGCATAGTATGAGATGAAACAAATGGAAAAATATTTTCTCATTAGAGAGCTTCCCTAATCTTTTTAGCATTATCCATTAGGACAGGTCTATTTGGGACATGCCAAAGGCCCTTGATGAACCCTTGAGTGATCCCTTGAGTTTCCATCATTCCCTTCTCTTCGAAAGGATTTGACCTTGAATCTTCAAGGCCTACATTAAAAGTAGAAAGATTAGAAACATGAAAGGAAGCATTAACATTAAAGGACTCATGCTTTTTCTAAAGATCCCCTTTGCCACAATCTCTTCCACTTGTCTTTCAATTTCTTTGGCCTCCTTAGGAATGAATTCAATTTAATGCTCAATCCCTTTAATTGGTGGCCAACCATGGGGCACTTATTTAGGAAACACCTCTTCAAATTCCTACAAAATCAAGTCAATGGCACTAGGCAAAACATCATTTTCATGGTTAGTGTTATCATAAGCCCCTTTGCATAGAAAGACTAGCATAGGTCAATTAGCATAGAAGGCATGCTTCACATCACTAGCCTTTGAAAACACACTCAACTTTCTTTTGACTTGCTTTGATTTTCCTCTTAACATTTTTCTCTCTTCTCTTTTTTCACTCTTATTTACTTTTTCTTCACCCATTTTCTTTCTATTTTTCCCTCTTTTCAATTGCTTTTCAAAGACTTGTTTTGGGGTTTATCTTTCATAAGGATATACTTATTGAGGAAGCCATCATGAATCATGTCTATCAAATTGCCATGCTCTTCCTAGCAATAAGTGAGTTGCTTGCATAGAGACATCACAAAGAGCCTCATCTTGATACCTCCCAATGGAGAATGCCACTAAGGCTTGTTTCATCAGCTTCACCTCACCACTATCATTCAAACATTATAGCTTATAAAGTGTGGGATGGTTCAAGGTAAGCAAAGACAATTTTCCACCATGATCATACTAGCCACATTGGAATAACTCCCCCCATCAACAATGAGATTGCACAATTTGCCTCTTACATGACATTTAGTATGAAAAATATTTTCCCTTTGTTCCTCATTCTCTTTCTTAGCTTGAACATTTAACAATCTTCTCACCACTAAGGCTTCTCCTTAAATCACATGATCAACTCCTTTATTACTCTCCCCTCTACTTGAGTTGGATTCTTTCTTTTTTTCTTTCTTTTTTCATGCACACTTATGGACTTAATCTCCCCATTCCCCTTTACTAGCATGATTCTTTTGTTAGGGTATTCATAAGTATAATGTCCATGGCCTAGGCACTTGAAGCATTTGATATTTCTTTGTCTTTGAGGTGCTTCAAGCTTGCCTTCTCCTTTAGGATCTTCACCTTGAGACTTTGAAGAAGTTTCAGCCATGACTTTCTTAGAGTAATTATCACTCTTTTGCTTATTCTTCCTCTCCCAATTAGGCTTCCATGATGAGCTAGGTTAATGTCCAAAATTGGAAGAACTCTTCCTCTTATGTTGCCTCTCCACTTTTATAGCCATGTGAACCATGTCTTCCAATTCCACATAATGTTATTGTTCCACCTCATTGGCAATGTCATGGTATAATCCATGTAGAAACTGAGCCATTATTACCTCTCTATCTCCCTTCATATTAGCTCTTATCATGGCCACCTCCATCTCCTTATGGTAGTCTTCAACACTTTTAGAATTATGTGTGAGGCTTTGGAGTTTTTGATGCAATTCCCTATAGTAGTGTGAAGGAATAAATTGCTTCCTCATGGTAATTTTCAACTCATTCCAAGTAGAAATAGGTCTTTCATGGTTTCTCCTACTACTTTGAACTAGTTGATCCCAGCATATAATAGCATAATCTATGAATTCCACAACCACAAGCTTTACTTTCGTTTCTTTGGAATAATTGTGGCATTCAAAGATCAACTCTACTTTCTTCTCCCACTTGAAGTATACTTCTAGGTCTTTCTTGCCTTGGAATAAAGGAATGGTCATTTTAATGTTGTGAAGGCTAGAATCAACTCTTTCTCTTCTAGGCCTCTCATGTCTTCTTCCTAAATTGCTTCTATGCCTCCTCCTTTCACTTCTTTTAGTTTCATAGAATGAAGTGGATTGTTCTTCCTCATCTCTCCAATCACCTTCATTACTCCCATGTTGATTACTTTGTCTTCTATTTCTTCTCTCATGGGGATTTTTTTCTACTTTCAACTCTTGAAATTCTTTCACCAAAATTATCAGGCAACATATTCACCCTTTCAAATTGTTGTTACATAGCCCTTAAGGTGAACATGATTTCATTGTTTTGAGAGCTATCACCATCTGCCATCTTAAAAGAATAAAAATCTACAAAACAAATGTTAGAAAATAAGGACCTTACCAAAATACTTCCCTCACTTATGTTTGAGGCACTCCACTCATGTTTACACTCTGAAGTTGGCCTTTTACCCTCAAATGAGCTTACAAACACTCTTTCCTTTTTCCATTCTTTTCTTCCCTCTTTGAGGTTCCATTAAAAAAAAAAAACTTGAGACAAGATCTTTGAGTTTTCAAAAATGTAGAACCTTCCTCACACAATATTCCAATAATTCTAAAGTGGCATGAATCAACAAATACAAGAAGTAAAGAAATAACAGGGGAACATAAAAGAAGTGGATAACATAAGAAATAACAAGTTTTGGCCAAAATTTTTGTTGAAGTAGAAAAGTCATAGATCAAAAAATTGTTAGTCTCAAGCAATTCGACTCCAAATTGGATTTCTAAGCTATGATATTGATTATGCATCAAATTGAATATAATGGAAAATGATTCAAGGGAAACAAATTCTTTATGGATTGAATGGAGCCCAAACTTGTAAAATTTGGTTTTTTTTGTTTCCAAAGATACAAGACAACAGTTCTTTATTTCTTTTTCTACTTTCCTTTTTTTTCCTTTTGCTCTTTCTTTCTTTCTTTTTGTTCTTTTCACTTATGTTTTCTCTTCTTTTGTCATAACTTGTTTTGCTCTTTTTTTTTTCACAAATGTTTTCTCTCTTTCTTTTGTGTTTCTTTTCACATAACACTTACTGTCCAAAAAAATTTCAGCACTTAGTTCTTACTACTTAAAGAAACCAACATTAACTTAAGTTTATTATAATTGACACAAATCAATTTCTAATTATGTATACTCAATAGGAACATGTTTTTAGCATAAAACACAATAAAAACAAAAAGCTTGGACAACATCAAAAAACTTAGGGAATTGTAGTAGAAATTTCGGCCAGTTGTAGGGGAAATTGGATAGTAACTAAACCAAAATAGGAGTCTACAATTTGATGATCAAAACTAATGCAAATGTTGATGGAAATGGCACCAAATAACACTAAATTTAAGTGCAAATCAATGCCAAACCAAAGGACACAACAAAGCAAAGAAAGGGAAACTGAAACCAACTTACAAACACTTGATGTGCAACAATTTAGGAAGCAAAAATTCTATAGAATTTCACGAGAATTCTCACACCAAATAGTAGCAACTTTACCATGGAAATGACACAAAATGAGTAGAAAAAATTGAACCAAACAAATCTATGATCAAACAATTGGTGGACTAAGCAAGACACAAAATTTTTTTTACAGAATTGAAGTGAATTAATCCCTAAATAGCAAGCAATTTCCAACAGAAGATTGGACAACAACACAAGTAGAATTAAGAAACAAAATGAAGTAGCAATTTCACTCAATTAAGCAAGAAAATTTAGCAAGCAATTGATGCAAAACAGGGCAAAAAAAAACAGGAAAATGTACAAGAAAAATAGAAAGGATTCAACAAAAGGAATTGGAATTAAATCTAAAATTTGGAAAGTTGAAGCTCTGATACCAAACTGATGTGATCTTTTATAGAGATGCCTATAGATCCTCCAAAATTCAGCAATAAAAGTGGAAGAAAAAAGAAGGATATTTATGCCACACTTTAGAATAGGTAGAAGGAGAGTGATAAATGATAGATTTGACACCACAAAGAGAAAAAACTCTTTGATAAGTCTCAAGTTCATGAAGAACACTGAGAGAGGAAACTCTCAAGAAGATGAACACTCTTCAATTCCATAAAGATGAGTAATCTAAATTCTTAGGAAAACAAGCCTTCCCAAATAGCTTTCACTAAACAAAGAATGGGTTGGAAACATAAAGTAAACAAGCCTAACAAGAAGCTAAACAATTCAGCTAAAATAAAAAGGCCTAAGTTTCAAGTGAAGCCTTTAAACTATATTTATAAATCCACATACAAAACTACTTCTTCATAGAGCATAAAATGTTGGTTTGACTTCAGCCTTTGTGTTAACCTTCAAAACTACATAGTTTTACTATGTTTAAGGCTTGTCATTATTAGGTTGGATCTTAAGGACCCGTACTAGATGTTGGAACAAAAAGAATAAAAAGAAGAATTCTAGAGAAGAATATGAGAAAAGAGAAATTATTGATCATGACTTTAACTCAATACACAAAGAAGCACTCTATCTAAACTCACAAGCTTGCTAGCTTATTTCTCTTCCTCACCTTTTGATTGCATTACAAAATTGAAATAAGCTATATTTATAGGCAAAAATCACCTAATAAGATAAGGAGAAAATCTCTTGAACTTTATTCTAATAAATCAACATTATCTTCATTAAAAATAAAGGCTTAAAGTTTATCCTAACAAATCAACCCTATTTTCATTAAGATTTATCTACTGCATTCCAAGAGTAAAGACTTTAGGCTTATCTCAAACTATAGTCTTATCTTGATACACTTGAAGCTTCAATTTCCACAATTTAAGGCTTCAACCTTTACCAATTTTTTTTCAAAATCTAATTTTGATTATTTTCAACAGCTTCCCTTAAATTTGATTTTGAAACAACACCAAGTATTATCTTTAGTTTCTCAAACGCATCCGCCTTTAGTGGCTTTGTCAGAATGTCTACAACTTGATCTATAGATTTACAAATTCTAATTCAATTTCACCATTTTTTACTAACTCACAAATATAATGATATTTAATGCCAATATATTTGCTTTTCCCATGGAAAACTGGATTTTTGGCTAATGCAATGGTTGACTCATTATCACACTTGATTTTCATAGGACCTGCCTATTCATGTATTAATTCACCAAGCATCTTATGAAGCCAAACTACTTGACATGCTGTAGAAACTGTGACCATATACTCTGCTTCTACTATGGAAAGCATAATAGCTTGTTTCTTTTAGGACCATAAAAAAGATCTTTGTCCAAGAAAGAAACCATACCCAGAAGTGCTTTTTTGAGTTTGCACATCACCTGCCCAATCACTATTTGTGTATCCTACCGAACCAAAATTTTTAAAGTAGGAGTAAAAGCTCCCATTATCATGGTACCACTCATGTATCATAAATTCATTTTGCTGCTTATAGATGTGATTGGCAAGGTTCTTCCATGAATTGACTAATAATCCCCACACCATAGGCAATATCTGGTTAGGTGCAAGTTAGATATCTCAGACTACTAACTAGGATTTTGAAATATGCAGGATTTATTAGTTCTCCACTTTCTTCCTTCTTCAACTCTAACCATTCTACAACTGGTGCTTGGATAGGATTAAGTGACTCCATTTTTAGATGTTTCAAAATATCATTGGCATATTTTTGTTGGGAAATAAAAATGCCATCATTAGTCTACACTTCAATGCTTAAAAAATAGGACATCAATCCCATGTCTATCATCTTAAACTAGCTAGTCATTAACTCCCTCAATTCATCAAACATCTCTTTACAATTTCTCATAAATGTCAAATCATCTAAATATAAACAATAATAACATCACCATTAGGTTTTGACTTAATATATAGGGTATGCTTATAAGGACATTTTTGAAAATCTTATTGTAGCAAGTATGCATCAATCCAATATACCAAGCACGAGGTGCCTGTTTCAACCCATACAATGCCTTCTTTAATTTTCAAACTTGTTTCTTATGTTCTTTCTTCATGTAACCAAGTGATTGCTCAACATAGACCCCTTCATCAAGAAATTCATTTAGAAATGTTGATTTCACATTTATATGATGAATTTTCCATTGATTTTGTGCTACATGTGCTATAATCCTATAATCATTCGAATAGAACCCATTTTGGCAACTAGTGCAAATACTTTAAGGTAGTCAATTCCAAGCTTCTATTTGTAGCCTTCTACAACTAGTCTTGCCTTCAAGTGATCCACCTGACCATCAAGCTTGTATTTGTCTTATACACACATTTGACTTTAATAGTCTTCTTCCCAGGTGGTAAAGTAGTTAGCTCCCATGTGTCATTTTTCTCTATTGATTGAATCTCATCATGCATTTCTTGAATCCATCATTCAATAGTTATTACATCTTTATAGGAAACTGGATCACAATATGCAAACAGGCAAAAGTTCACAATAATTTCATCAATATCTTCATGATCATTACCACATGTAACCATATAATCTTCCAAATGAGCTGGCATCACTCATGTTCATTGAGGACGCTTTGATGTCTCCAGAATTGCTGTTGGTGGAGAAAAGTCTAGGGAATGAACTACCAAGTGAAGATCTTTTTGTTTCCATTAACTTTGGTTCATTTTCAATGATAACACCTTGTTGTTGTTTATCTCTTTGATTCCATGCCCATATTTCATCTTTAATGAACTGGACATCTCTTCTCATAGTCATTTCTTTTATTATAGGATTGTATAATTTGTAACCCTTGGTGACTTCATTGTGGCCAATGAAAATGCACCTTTGACTTTTGCCACCTAGTTTCTTTCTTCGCTCAATCAGAACATGTGGATATGCAAGACACCCTAATACGTGCAAGAAAGAGACTTTTGGCTTGGTACCATTCCAAGCTTCTTTTGGCATTTTTGTAAGAACACATTTTGTGGGACACCTATTTAATAAAAATATAGGACAGGCATTAGCTTCCACCCAAAAAGGCTTTGGCAGAGTTTTAGCTTTTAATAAGCTCCAGGCCATTTCAAAAATTATTCTATTCTTTCTTTTAACTATGCCATTTTGCTGAGGTGTATAACTAGCTATCAATTGATGTTGGATTCCTTGGCCATTGCAGAAATTTTAAAATTTATTAGAAGTGAACTCTCCTCCTCTATCAGATCTTAAGGTTTTTACATAATAATCACTTTGTTTTTCTATAAAAGTCTTAAATTCTTTAAATTTCTCAAAGGCCTCTAATTTTTCTTTAAGAAAATATACCCAAGTCTTTGGTAAAATCATCCATAAAGATTAAAACATACCTTTTGTGCCCAAGTGTTTCTACCTCAACTGGGCCACAAATGTCTGTGTGCACTAACTCCAAAGGTTGCTTGACCCTTTTAGCTTTTCCAACTAGAAAAGAATCTCTATGTTCTTCTCCAAGAATACACTCTACACACTATCGATAAGGAGCTTTAATTACTGGTAAGCTAGTTACCATCATTTTTTAAGCTAATAGTCTCAATCCGTAAAAGTTTAGATGATCGTATCGAACATGCCATAACCATTCTTCATCTTTCAAAATTGTTAAAAATTCATCAATGTTCCTGTCTATAAGGTGAGAGGAAACATGCAATTCTTTGTCATCTGCACTGTTGTAGTCATTTTGCCATTTTTACCTTTGATTGTGTAAACTCCATTTTGGATAACAATTCTATATCCTTTTTCAAAAAGCTGGCCAATACTCAATAAGTTCCAATAAAGACCTGGCATAAAAAAAACATCAACAATGGTAACATTTGTGCTGTATTTGGATTTAATATTGATGTCACCTCTGCCCATAATAGGAATTTTGGATTTATTTCTAAAATTTTCTTCTCCACATATAGATTTACCTAGATATAAGAAAAGCTTGTTTCTTCCACATATGTGATTACTGCACCTAGTATCAAGACACCATGTATTTGTATACTCCATATCTAGCTCATTTGGTATGCATGCAAGCACCAGGTTCTCTTCTGTATTTGCAGGATTAGCGTGCTCTACAGACTCATCTAGCATCATGGTATAACACTCACTTTGATAATGTCTATATTTTTTGCATCTGAAACATTGAACATTAGATTTGTTACTTGCTCCATTGTGACCTCCTTGGTGTTTTTGAAAATTGCTCTCACTTGTTCCATTGGTACTGCTCATATATCATAAAATTCATTTTGCTATTTTAGTTTAACCTCATTTGAACCATTGAAACTTTAGTTTCTATCCAATCATTGTGATAAGGTCAATACAAACAAAAAACTTGGGCAATTTTATAGTAAATTTTGAGATTCCAAATGGTAGAATTATGCTCTGGCCTCAACATGAAAGTTGTAGGGCTTTTTCTTAGCTTTCCAACCATATAAAGATCAACCTAATCTAATATTTGGATCTCAAGTTATAGCCCAAAACCTAAAATAGTGTTAAAAATCCAACATTAAGCAATTAATTCAATTAAGCTCCAAATCATGACCAAATCTCAACACGAGGCCAATTCACTAAATTAAAGTTAATTAACATTCTAAGAGGTAGAGTATGAGATGAAATAAATAGGGAAATATTTTGCTCATCAGAGTGCCTCCCTAATCTTCTTAGCATCAGCCCTTAAGTTTTGTCCATCCAGGATGTGCCAAAGGCCCTTAATGAACCCTTGAGTTTCCATCTGCAACCTTAGTAGAGTTAGTGTAGTGAACTCATATAAAAGCTTGACCAAACCCTAATTGCAGCAACTTTTTAATCCATTTTCATTTTCTTTACTTTGGTGAAGAGGAGGAGCTCTGCTAGGGTAAGAACACCATTCCCTTTTAGGTCATCTCTTTACTTTAAAATTTTCTTTTATTTTTACTTTAATGCGTATGTAAACATGTATTTCAATCTAAAGGAAATTTTCCATCAATTCTCTTGTTGATTTTGAGACTTGCTTCTTTTGTTAATTTTTTTCTAGTTTGATTCTCTTGATTCTCTATTTTAATGCTAATAATTGCTTTAGATAATTAGTTAAGATGGCTAGTTAATTAATTATTCATTGTGTTTTACTATTAGTTGAATTTCTATAACTAATGTTGTTATTTGTGGCTGTTTGGCTTAAGTAGGAATATGGCTTTTGATAGTGCATTGGTGTGAGTTATTTAACTAAGAGAATTGGGGGTAATTAATAGATTTGCTACTATGGTAAATTGATTAATTAGTCTTAGTATTTTCTAGTTTTAATGTTATTGGTGAATTGATTGAGGTACTGGGCTTGAATTGATTTAACAATAAGGGTTAATTAACTGCTAGGCTTGGTTAACCAATTTAGAAAAAAATTAGCAAAAATTGATTAGGTGTTGGGCTTAATTAGATTCCTAGCTAAGTGGTCAAAGGAAAAATGAAATCCTCATGTTAATGATGAGTCATAAAATTGATTGCAAGAGTCCCATAGATTGAAACTTTTCTCCATTAAACTTCCCTTTTCCTTTGCTTCTATTTGCTTATGCTTATATTGTTTATTTAATTTCAATTACTAACAAGATAATCACCAAAGCCCCTATTTTCTACTGTTAATACCTGGAAATTAATCGCTAGTCTTTGTAATTTGACTTGGACTCACTAGTGCTATAAGTTTAGGTAGTTTAGTATTATCATTTTTGGTCTTAGTAGCCGTCACATTCCCTACTAGATCTCTAGAGTGCAGGCGTCCTTTAAGATGCTTGATCTAGCTCATCCTTTACCATATGATCTATGTTATTTTGTGATTTTTGAACCTCTTCAAGTTCTATTATACTCCCACTAACATTTTTGAAGATAAACTCCTTTTCCAAGAAGGTAGTTGTTGACATCAGATTTTGGTTTGGGTCTAAACTCCAGCCAACGGGGGATTCTTTTAGGATCTCAAACTACTAACTGGTTCTCGGGTAAGAAATTAGTAGAATAAACAATAAAGAAGGGAAGAGCAGTAGGGAAACATAAGGTTTTTAACGTGATTCAGCCAAATTCGGATGGCGCCAGATCCTACATCCACGATAATATATTAATTAGAGAATATGTTTATAAAGTTTAGATATCTAATCATCCTCTCCCTCGCAGTTCATATCTTCTCTGCATTTATAGAGGGGAGTAGGTTACAATTGTAATTTTACATGTAGTAAATCTTTTACATCAACATTTAATGTACAAGACTAGTAGACAGACTAAATCCTGTTATTCAGCAACAGTAGATTGCCTTCTGCAAGTGGGTCCCATGTGTTTGTTGGGGTAGAACAGGAATTTGGTCTTCTATCTAGCAACTCCCAAACCGCTAGTTGCACTTCGCTAACCGGATCACTCAGTTTGGGGAAATGTCTATCTCATGCGAAGATGAGGTCAAGCTCGCTCGGTCATGGACGAGCTCGAGCTGAGGAGGTCACTCTATGACACAAATGGAGACATAGCGCCTTGAGCATTCTTCATGCTAGATCTTTGTCGTGCTCAGGCCGTTTATTAACCCTTCAAACATGATCCAAATTTCTCATATAACATAAACCCCTAACTCTCAGTTCGCTTCACGAGCTGGGAGTTGAGACTCTTTGACTACCATTTGGTCAAAGTCTTCTTTGATACCAGCATTTCATTCGTTCTAAGTTGTGTTTCCTATGGCACGTGTTTGCCAATAGTTGGTAAGTTAACCTTGATCCTTTACAAGGTAATAAATGATGGAGGTTAGAGGGGATGAATCTAGACCCATTGGCAAAATTGAGTTCGGCTCTATTTAAGAAAGATGAAATCCCCTCTTCCTTTATACTGAGGAAACTATGAAGACTCCGGATGAACCATTATTATTTTTGATGTTCTGGCTCTCCATCAGGGTGTATATGGTCAGTTGCATAAGTAGCTTTGAAGATATGACTTCTCTAATAACATGGAGGGATCCCATACAAATCTCAAATTACGTCCTCTCAACATCATCATGAGGCAATTGTTTAGCCGACCAAGTTCCTGGTGCTTCCTGATTTGCTTCCTTCATGAATCAGAACAAGAGCTGGAGGCCAGAAAAATAAGGAGCGATAATGCCTGTTCCCTCTCCATTGGTGGGGGTTGTTGAGGAAAGGCTTGCTGTCGAGGGAAGCTCTGGCAAAAGAATTGTGCAGGCTTGGATGAGCTCGTGAAATTTAGTAGGCAAGGGTTTGTCCTTCCGTGGTCGGTCCTCCTTCTTAGAAGAAAACTAGTTGTAACTTTTCCCCTTGTATTTTGGCTTTATGACATAGTTTTACCTCATTGAGGCTTTTTAATGAATAAGATTTCCTTTTGTGATCTTAATTTACTATCTTTAGTTTCCTACATTGACAATAGTACAAACTTGCATAACTTGCAATAATAAACTTAGATAGCTGATCGACTTAACATTTTCAAGCACAAAAGCCATAAGCAATATTCCTCGTATACGAGCATGACATAAACCATTGGCATAAGAACTACGTGTAATCAGAGAGTCACATGAGAGCTACAAACAATTGATTGCACGTGAGCTGGGAACTAAAGTAGTGTTATTCAACTTAGGCAAATAATTAGGTCATCAATTCCTTACGCTTCAGTGAGCATGTAGCTAGTTAGCACTGAGTGAGTTTATTTTGAGTGTCTCCATGTCTCAGTGAGTATGCAACTATACTGGTTACGTGAGTTTGTTTTAAGCCTCAGTGAGCACGCAACTACACTAGTTAAGTGAGTTTATTTTAAGCGTCTCCATGCCAAAAAGAGCACGTAGCTATATTGATTAAGTGAGTTTATTTTGAGCGTCTCCACGCCTCAGCGAGCATGTAGCTACGCTGCTAAGTGAGTTTGTTTTAAGCATCTCCATGCCTTAATAAGCATGTAGCTACACTGGTTAAGCATTCATCAATTCATCTCCAACATGAGCTCCAGGGGGCCTCAACCGAACTAGAAGTCATGGTTGGAACAAAGTTGCACAAGGAACATGAAGAGTTGGCCACATGCAAGCTATGGAAAATGTAAACACTTGACAGTAGAGGGCAGAATGAAGAGATGAAGATAATAACATTAACTCAATCAGCAAAAGACTTCCAATAGGGCAAGAAGAGGCATTCAACATTTATACTTGAATTTGAGATACATCGCTAATCCATGACTCGGATTGAGCCCCCCGGCTCTTGGCTGACATTTTACTGGGAGAACTGGGGCTACTACTCCACAGGTCATACCATGTATGCTCATAGATGACCCCTTTTGATTAGGTCTTCAATTGCATCCTTGAGAGCCTGACAGTTTGAAGTGCTGTGGCTAACTTTATTATGATAGGCATGGAACTCTTCGTGGTTTCTTCACCTATAAGGGATCTTGGAAGGCATGGGCATCCCAAAGTCTTCTTTGTCCCTTTTTGCTGCATAAATCGTATCTTGGGAGTTTGACAGGATGCTGTACTACTTGTGATGGTCTGAATACTGAGGTCGCTCACCCCAAGCCCTGTAGACTCCTTCACAGTCCATTTGATAGAGTGGTCATCCTAGTGTATATCGTCCCTCTTCTTGTTGTGGGAGGAGCCAACCCTTCCATTCTTCTTATCAAACCCTTCAGAATCGAAGGTTTCTTCCCATTTAACCTACTTAGCAGCTTGCTTGTAGAACTTGATGAGATCCTTAACCAGGGACTTATACAAACTCTTGTATAAATTTTCCATCTTTGTAGAGTCCCACAGAGATTATTGCTAGCATGGTTTCTTTAGATGGATTCTCCACTAAATTGGCTTCAAGCCTAAATCTAGCAATGTAGTGCTTTAGTGACTCATACTTGCATTGAAAGACCATAGCAAGATGACAGGAAGGCATAAGTTGCCTTTTCAGTGCTTGATACTGACTGATGAATTTTGTTGGCAATCTTCCCAACTATAAATTAAGCAAGCAGGGAGGCTTCTAAACCAAGCTCTAGGTACACCTCCCAATGTAGCCAGAAACACTCGGCACTTGATCAAAGGATTAGTTGTTTGTAAGTCCATCTGAACATTGAACATGTCGAGATGATCATATGGATCAGAGTCCCCATTGTACAGTAGAATTGAAGGGGCTTTGAACTTAAGGGGAAGAGTTCAGGTCTCGATCTCCTTGCAGAGTAGTGATTGTTCTTCATAGCGAGCTTAATCACTAGGAGCTTGAAGATACTCCTCTAGGTAGGTTATTTTCTGGAATAACTCCCTGACCAATGGGTCTCATGCCCCAGATTACTGGCTAGGAGATTGCTAAAATCTCTGACCCTCAAGGTTGCGAGAGTCATGACTTGGAGCTCGCCCTTGTGAGCAACAAGCTAGAGAATTCTCTGGGTTAGAATCGCCTAAATGTTTACCTTGCCATTGCTGGAGGACATTCATAGGCATTGAGGCTTTGACATGTCTCTGCATGCCCTATGCCAACATTGTAACTGCTTTGGTTAGTTCTCCCATCATGTTTTCCAATCTCTCTTGACGTTGGAGCCAAGTTTGCACTCCATTGATGCTGTTGGCAATGGCAGTTGGTTGAATAGAACAAGCTGGGGGGAAGCTAGTGGTTGCATCAATGACGGGAGCGATGAAAGAGTCCGTTATTGAGACATGCCCTTCTGGAGGGTTGAGCAGTGCATTTGAAGCTCTAGTGACTCTTCCCTTAGCTATTGCAATAAGAAACAAACTAGAATAGGTGAGATCCCCACAGATGGCACAAAAAATGTTGACGTTGAATTTTGGTCTGGGTCCAAACTCTGACCAATAGGGGATTCTTTTAGGATCTAAAACTACTAACTAGTTCTGGGGCAAGAAATTAGTAGAATAAACAAAAAAGAAGGGAAGAGCAGCAGGGAAACACAAGGTTTTTAATGTGGTTCAGCCAAATTTGGACGGCATTGGATCCTACATCCACAATAATATATTGATCGAAGAATATTTTTATAGAGTTTCGATATCCAGTCATCCTCTCTGTAACAATTCACATCTTTTTTGTGTTTATAGAGGAGAGGAGGTTACAATTGTAATTTTACATGCAATAAATCTTTCACATCAACATTTAATGTACAAGACTAGATAGACAGACTAAATCTTGTTATTTGGCTATAGCAGATTGCCTTTTGCAAGTGGGTCCCATGTGTTCGTTGGGGAAGAATAGGAATTTGGTCTTCTATCTAGTGAGCTCCTAGGCTGCTAGTCACACCTCACTAACCAGATCACTCAGTCTAGGGAAATGTCTATCTCATGCGAAGATGAGGTCGAGCTCACTCGGTCATAGACGAGCATGAGCTGAGGAGTCGCTTTACGACACAAACCGAAGACATAGCGCTCTAAGTGTTTTTCGTGTTAGGTTTATGCCATGCTTGGGCCATTTATTAATTGTTCAAACATGATCCAAATTTCTCATATAACAGTAATGTTTGTTGAGACAAAGTCCTTTTGCTCAATAGGGTGGTAAAATTAGTTATCCCTTGTTTCCTTAGGGTATCCCACAAATAAACATTCATCATTCTTAGATCCTAGCTTGTTTGTGTTGATCCACTTCACATAAGTATAGCATCCCCAAATCTTCAAATGTGAAGGATTTGGCTTAATCCCAAACCATAGCCCCTATAGTGTCTTATCAATAGACTTTGATGGGACATGGTTAAGGATGTATGTGTAGTTTCTAAACTACAGCCCCAGAAGTGATTGGTAAAGTTGCAAAGCTTATCATGGTTTGTACCATGTCAAGTAAGGTACGGTTTCTCCTTTCTAAGACACCATTCATTTGTGGCATTGTAAGTGGAGTCCATTGTAACAAAATCTCAAACTTTTTAAATAATCCATGAATTCTTGGCATAAGTATTCTCTACCTTGATCAAATCTAAGTGTCAATTTGTTTCTCTACTTTAGTTTTGAATACTTTGAACATTTCAAAAGCTTAGACTTATATTTCATTAAATACATATACCCATGCCTAGAATGATTATTAGTAAAGGTAATGAAGTAAAAAAAAACAAACCTCTTACAAGAGCAGACATTGGATCATATAAATCACTATGTATCAACTTTAGCACTTCTTTGGCACTTTCACCCTTTTTGCTAAAAGGTTTCTTGGTCATTTTACTAATGAGGCATGATTCACAAGTTTTGTATGATTCATAATTGAATGGATCCAACTATCAATTTTAATGTAACTTTTTGATTCTAGTGTCATTAATATGACCAATTCTATAATGCTAAAGATAGGACAGTTTTATTGATTCATTAAACTTTAATTTCTTATTTGTTATAGTTAAGATGTCTTGTCTTAGTTTTGGAATATGCAATCCATTAACAAGTTTACCATTACCATAAAACATGTTATCATGTGAAAGAGAACAACTCTTTTTCTCAAAGTTTAAAGAAAATCCTTCTTGATCCAAACAAGAAATATAAAATAATATTCTTAAAAATTGCAGGAATATAACAACAATTATTTAATTCTTGAATTAAGCTTGTAGACAATTATAAAAGATAGTTCCTACGTTAACAATTGTAACTTTTGCTCCATTCTTGACACATAATTCCACTTAACATTTTTGCAATGTTTTACTGTTTCTTAATCTCAGCACTTCATTACAAATGTGTGAGCCATAGCTGGTATCTAATACCCAAGAATTAACAAAATAATATGACAACTTTATCTCTATCACAAGGATATTTTTACTTGAAGTTGAAGCTTCTCTAAGCTTCTTTAGCTTCATGGTCTTGAGATAAGCTTTACAATTTCACTTCCAATGGCTTTCTACTCCACAATGGTAGCTAATGCCTTTTGGAGCACTTTATTTCTTCTTCTACACACCTCCTTTCTAGGGCTTGGAATAAGCACTGATCATTAGTATAGGTTGTTACTTCAAAAAAGTCATTTTGGTAGCGTTAAGCATGTTGAGTAACTTTGCAAGAGAGACCTCTATCTTATTCATGAAGAAATTCATAACAAACTACCCATATGACTTAGAAAGGTAATGCAGTATAATGTTCACTACATGTACATTGTTAATCACATGGACGAGCTAGGCCATTCTCTTTATTAAATTGATCATATTTAGCACATGAATTGCAATAGATGATCCCTCAACCATCTTGTATTTGACAATTCATGAGATACTTGGTATCTCTCAATATAAGCATGCCTTTTGCATATCTTTGACATAGGTAGAATCATCTTAAAGGGAGTCATATTTTCATGTTGCTTTTGAAGGTCATGAGATATTAAAGCCAACATTACATATGTTACTTGTTTAGCATCTTCCTTAAGTTGCAAGAGAGAAACAAAGCCAATACTTTCATACTCACTTAAACCTTCAAATGGAGGTATAGAAGGGTCCTTCTCAAGGACATAGGCTATTTTTTCCTGCTTAATGACAATCATCAAGTTTCATAACCAATTCACATAATTTGGCCTAATTAGCTTATTATTAGTCAGTATGTTTCTTAAGGAGATATTTGTCATTTTTAACAACCTTCCATAAGAACAGAGTAGATTAATATCTAAGCATTATGTTCAATTTATATGGACTTTAATAAAATGAACTCCTACTATTTTCTTCAATTCTAATGGCCCTATGTCTTAGAATAGGATTATCACATTGGATGATAATTGTAGGTTTCATAACTCTTTGTCATTTTTATTCATGGCATTAAATATTACTAACAACCCCTTTGTTTATAATGCTCAAAGTGAAACCTAATTATGCCCAAACAATATATAGTCATGATAAGGGCCATCTAAACTATACTTGTTTTTTAAGTTGAAAATATCAAATAAGAATATCACTCATATTCTAATAAAAATAACATGAAAGATGTTGCATAACCCTATCAGATGCCAACAAGTTATGACAAAATCAATCTCTGTTATTATTATTTTGTTAGGTGACAATCAATCATATTCTTAACATGTAACTTAAGTTAGTGAGGAGTATGGCATGCATACATTTAAACTAGTGTATGTTCACACATACATCTGTTGGTCCCAAAAGGATAAAGATCTTTTTTACAAATGTAAAATACTCTTTTTAAAGTGAGATTGAATTCTTGTTTCACAAGGTTTCGCAAAAAGACTCCATTGGATGATTAAGATAATATTGGAGTTATTCATATAATTAGGAATTCAGTTACAAATTAATCGATTTAATCAGTTCATCAATTATACAAAATTGTAATAAATTTAGAGATGTAGTAAACCAAAATATTAGAATTCAAAAATGTAGTGCAGTAGAATAACAGAATGTAAAATGCAAAAAGATAAACAAGAACATCATATTTTTAAAGTGGTTCAATTTAAATTAAAAGCGTAGTTTAAGTCTACATCCACTAGATCAATCCTCAACTAGATGATCACTTTTATTACCCAAAAAGCACAGGAATTGATTGGGCTCCTAAATACTAGTTTACACAAGACTTTTGATTGGGCTCTTGCTAACCTATAGATACAATTGACACTGCACCTTCAGCTAATTGTAATCAACCTTACAACTAAAGAAGATGCAAGGGAAGATCAACCTTTTTCTTTGTATCTCTAATTCCTATCAACCTAGAAATCACAATATTGAATTGAGGCAAAAAAGTTAGGTATACAATACCAACAATTGAGATGAAAATCTTAATTAACTAGATGTGTTCTTCATAGATTTGATCCAAGATTCTTAATCAAATGCTAATTGAAGAGGTAGAATGAGATAGGTTAAAGCTCTAGTTTTTATCTCTATTTTTACACTTTAAAATTGTGAGAAATATGAAATACTACTCTATTGAAATGAAAGAGAAAGGCTATTTATAGTGTGATAACTAACTTTTGAAAAATAGCTAACTTTTAAGTCTTGAATCGATTCATAGTAGTTACCAACTAATTAATCAATTAGTGAATTGATTCACTTATGAAGATCATTAGGAACTTTATCACCAAATTGATGCATGAATCAATTTAGCCGATTGTTATATGTGAAAATTGGTTTGGTCCAAAAGAGCTTGCGAGAAACCTGAGAGTGTGATAACTCTATGAAAATAGAGTTATCTTAATGTTCCTAGACTTAACTTATTGAAGTATAAGAGTGATTCTTTGTAAATAAG
>JANHAO010001236.1:0-34665 GCA_026873985.1 Saraca asoca
AATCCCATAACCCCTTATAGGATTGATTGAATGAATTAACTTCTCACCATGGACTTCATCTTAAGTATACAATGCATGATGAATGTAATATAAGATGAATATACAACCTTTAATATCCAAATCAATACAGAATGTATAGTAATAGACGTAATAGAGTTCAATCAAATTGGCCCTAGGGCACCTATCCAGACTAACATTTTATGCCTCAAGTAAATAAATGGGTTCCATCCCCTTTTGAGTTAATACATTCAAATGTTTGGGGTCCGTGTCCAGTTGTTTCCAAATTTAGTTATCATTACTTTGTTACCTTTGCTGATGATTATTCAAGAGTCATTTGGCTTTGTTTAATGAAAAGTTTATCAAAATTATTTGATATTTTTTGTGCCTTTCATGCTAAAATCAAAAATCAATTCCAAACACCTATATGTAATTTTTTAAGTAATAATGCTAAAAAATACCTTTCAACACAATTTTCCTCTTATTTGTTACAACTCGATATATTTCATCAGTCATCTTGTGTAATTACTTCATAACAAAATAGAGTAGCTGGAAGAAAAAACCATCACTTAATGGAGGTTATTCATGCTTACTTGTTTCAAATGAAAGTGCCTAAGGTGTTCTGGGTGGATATAGTTTCTACAGCTAGTTCTTTTTTTCAATTGCATGGTATTTTTAATTCTTAATGGTTAGGTACCTTATTCTCTTTTGTTTCCTTCTCAGACATTGTTTCCTCTCACTCCACATGTTTTTTGTTGTATATATTTTGTTTAGGATCATTGTTCTCAAATGTCAAGTTCGATCATCGGTCTTTGAAATGTGTCTTTCTTAGATACTCTTAAACTCAAAAAGGGTATCGATGTTATTTCTCTAAATTAGATCATTATTTTGTTTCTTTTGATGTTAATTTCTTTGCATTCACTCTATTTGTAGATCTTTTGAGTCTTCTTGCTTAATGTTAAACTTTGAATTTGTTGATGAATATTTTCTTGTGTATTCCACTCCTGAGGATCCTTAGGTCTCTTCCACTAAAACTTGGATTCCTCCTCCTATTAAGTATGTTTATTCTCATAAAGTGTAGATACCAGATGCCACTTGTCCTTCTGACATTACTAAGACATCAAGTGTAGCACCTGTTACAGACATCTTATCATCTTTGTCTCCCTTATTAACTTCTTCCTCCTTTATCAACTTGTCCTTCCTCATAAAGTATGATCTTGATTTTGTCTATTGCTCAACATAAAGATATTTGTAGGTGCACTCAAAAAGGCACCCATAAGCACCCTTATCCAATTTCTACCCTTGTGTCTTATTTATCTTTACCTATATCTTCATAATCCTTTATTGCCTCATTAGATTCTATTATTATTCCTAAATCCATTTTCAAGGCACTCTCTCAAGATGAGTGGTGTGCTGCTAGGGAGGAAAAAAATAATGGTTGTTGAGGCAAATTAGACATGAAATGTTGTACCTTTACCGCATGGTAATCAACCTATTAATTATAAATGGGTGTTTATTATGAAAGTTAATTTGGATAGTTCTATTGCTTGATTGAAAGCTTGCTTAAGGGTAAAAGGGTGTGCTCATACTTATGGCATATTTATTTCAAAACTTTTTATCCTGTGGCTAAGATTACTTTCATTCATTTATTTATTTCTCTTGTTGCCTCTCAAAATTGGATTCTTCATTAACTTAATATTTAAATTACTTTTCTACATGGTGATCTACTTAAGAAAGTAAATCTAAAGCAACCAGTAGGTTTTGTTGCTTAGGGGAAGTATGAAAAAGGAAAAATGTGCCAATCAGAAAGTCTTTGTATGAATTGAAATAGTCTCCTTGAGCCTAGTTCTGAAAATTTAGTGATATGGTAATGAAATTTGAGATGTAAAAAAGTGATCATAATTATTCTGTCTTCTATAGACAATCATATTCATATTCTATTCTTCTAACTATCTATGTGGATGATATTGTGATTACTGGAGTGATAGTTTGGGCATTTCAAAATTAAAGACTTTTTTTCAAACCAAATTTAGATTAAGGACCTAAAAGCACTTTGGTACTTCTTAAGCATTGAAATTGCTCAAAATAAGCAAGGAATTTTCTTGTCACAGAGAAAACATGTACTTGATCTTTTGAATGAAACAAGTTTGCTTGGAGCCAAGCCATAAGATACCCCTATGATTCCAAATGTTAAGCTTGGATTGGAAGATGAAGTATTACTAGAAGACCTAGAATAATACAGATGGTTAATAGGGAAATTAAACTATCTTACTATCACCTAGCCTAACATTGCTTTCTCAATAAGTTAGTAAGTCAGTTCATGAATTCTCCAAGAACCTCTTATTGGTATATAATTATACATATCCTAAAATATATCAAAGAGACACCAGAGTGTAGAATCTTGTACCAAAATCATGGCCACTATAAAGTAAAATACTTTTCTGATGCAAACTATGCAGGATACCTTATGGATTGAAAATCTACTTTAGGGTATTATATGTTTATTAATGGAAATCTTGTGTTCTAGAAAAGTACGAAACAAGTTGTTGTATCTAGGTCAAGTGCAGAATCTGAATATCATGTCATGGCTCATTTTACATATGAGGTTGTATAGATTTCCTACCTTCTTTGTTAACTTAAGATTAAGTCCTCTAGAACTATACAATTATGGTGTGATAATCAAGCTGTCACTTACATTGTTACTAATCCAATCTTTCATGAGTGAACAAAGCATATAAAAGTTTATTGTCATTTTGTTAGGCAAAAACTCCAAGAAAGGGTTATTAATCTTAGACACATTAGAATTGGGGATCAACTTGTTAGTTTAATTACTAAGACACTTCCGGGAAAATAAATTGATGATATTTGTAACAAGTTAAACATGTTTAATATCTATGCTCCAGTTCGAGGGAGAGTATTAGTAAATAGGTTAGTTAAATGATAGGCCTAGATAAGTCAATGATTCATGGACCTATTAGAACTTTATTGTAATCCTACTTCATGAACATGTTCTCATTATAAATACACATGTCTATTTCATTGTTGAACATGGTTTCATAACTTACTTCTTTCTTAAAAAGTCTAAATTATATGTTGCTAAAAAATTACTAATTTTAAGAGAAAAATTCTAAAAGGGTCAAAACTTAGGCTACTAAAGATAACTAATTTTAAGAGAAAAATTCTAATGCATCATAGTTTATCTTGGACTAGTATAAGAATTAGTCAATTATGGATCAAGGCAACTTCTTTACATTTTGATGGGCTAATCATGCATCAAATTGATTTTATTAAAGTGGCCAATCACGTTCACTAGTCTTTTATTTGACTAATGAAATAAGCAACTTTATTTTAATATTACTTAAACAAATCATGGATCAATAAACTAATCAGGATTGGCCAATTATGCATCATAGTTTATCTTGGAGTCAATACAATGATAATAGTATATCATGATTGGACTTAATTATCATACACCACAATTTGCCTTGGAGTATTACTATACAAAGCTTCAAGCATCACATAAACACTATCACTTGACACACTTAATCAATTATGAATACAAGAAAGAAAAATCAAAGAGTAAATTTACTATTTGGTCTAAGTGAACTTGATTATTCAGAATTATTGCCTATATAAGTGTCTTAGTGGACTTGTGTATGCATAAAATAAACTCCCTTCTACTATAAGATTCCAAAATCCACAACTTGCACAATGCAATTTAAAAAGTCAATTAGTATGAAAAATACCTTCTGCCTATCTTATATGAAGGTCAATCTAAAGTCATAAGGTGAGCCATTGTCTTCATTAAAGTTTTCTATGAACCAATTCCAACTTTCAATTGTTTCTTACTCAACAATAGCAATGGCTATAAGGAACACGTTGTCATTGCCATCCTTTCCAATAGTTGCCATAAGTTACCCATATACATTCCCTTTAAGTGGCATGCATCAAGTCCAATAATGGGCCTACATCGAGCCAAGAACCCCACATTCCGAGTATGACATCTTAAGTAAATTCTTTAGAATCTTAGTGGTTCTCCCTCTTGAGTTACTTCACATTCAATCTTCACATAACTACTTCGATTTATAATCATTATCATCTCAGCATAGTCACATAGTTTAGCATACTATATAGCCTCAGAACCTTTCATTACTACCTTGGCCTTTCTTCCAACTCTGTATGCTTGACTATGAGTGATGTCCACTATAATTTTCTTTCTATCTACCACAATGGTGATGGGCTTACTCCTGTACTTCACTATTAAATAATTGAACTGCTCACACATGTTACTCAATTGAGTATCATTCTTAGGGAAGGTGCTATAGCATGCCCTAATCCAGCTACCTGGTAGAATTCAATTCAAATACTCTTATGCCTTGTTATTCATCTTCTTCATTACCTCCATAAGCAAGTTAAATTCTATCATTATGGTGGCCCTGGTAGCCATCCAGAACCTATCTCTGAACTCTTGTCCCTTTCATTTCTTGATAAAATTTTACAATATATACCTAGCACAAAATCTATGATGAGCATTAGGTTATAGCTTAACCATTACAGGTAACAGACCCTATATAAAGGGAAGACAACAATTAGAATAGTCTCATAAAGAACAATTACCTAAAGCTAAGAAAAAAAAAGGTAATTAAAACAATCTCATAATGATAAGTAAGCTAAAACAAAAGAAATAGTGAAGAACAAAACAAATAGAAGCAAGCAATGGCAGGTCAGTTTATAAAGAAATACAATAACTAAAAAATTTTAGAAGCAACAGTTATTATAGCTATTAAATCTTATTTTGTGAAATATCCCAACTTAGAAGTATCACAACCTTATTAGAATAGACTCATCAATAAATTTTGCAAAACAATTGCTAAACTGACTAAAACAGTTCAGTTCACAAATGTCAACAGCAAATTTTTAAAAATATAGCATAATTGAGTAAAGCAATTATAGAACAGATATTAAAAGCAAAACAAACATAAAAATTTAATGACAGTTTAGTTTAAAAGAAAATGCAATTTAAGAAAATTACAAAAAAGTATGGGAAAAATGTAAAACAACTCAAAATGACTAAAGATTATCATTACCAAAAATTTCAAAAGCTTACAACACTACTTACACTTATAAAAAAAATGCAAAACTACTCAAGCAAGATCATCATAGAAAATTACAAAAGGAAGATTATCAAAGCAAAACAAATTTGCAAGATTATCAAAGAAAAAATGATTAAAGCACTACAATAAAATAAAAATGATTAAATCAAATCAATTACAAAAAAATAAATACAACAACCAAATGCCTATTACCTTTGCTGGTCTGATATGAAGTTCCACCCGTGCTCCTTAGCATTCACATGCCTTCAGTAAGCTTAGTTGTGAACCTCCTCTAAGTATCTTTTGTTTCTTGATCTATAATTCCAAATGCATCAACAAAATAGCCATTATTCCCATCTTACATCATTGCTTAGAGCATTTGGCCTCCATAGATGGCAGCTATCTAGACTAATTAATGGCTTACACCCATATAGGAAACCCCTCTTACATGGCTCCAAGCATATGTAAATTTAGTTAAACCTTGGAAAGAGCTCAAATGGAAACCTATTTAAAAGGATTTGCACTGTAAAGCTAAGATTAAACTTTATCGATTCATGTCTTTAGTCCCTAATGCTTTCATATTGCTCTCATTCTGAACCTTCAACCTTTTTCTTTTCTTGTTTCAAGGTCCTAAAAACATGATTTGGGGTAAAGCCCTTGTATGTCTTCTTAAAAAAATTGTATGCTTCTAGTCCTGTCATGCTTAGTTAAGATCTAAGCTTGAGCACTAGTTTATCCACCAGCCACTTTTTGTTTGCTTGTTTGTTGTGCATCTGCTTAGGACAGGTATGCTCATTCTGGTAGGTTTTAATTAGGCAGCCATATGACTCATTGTTCCAGGAACAAAGGCATCTTCACCCACACTTAATAGCTTTACATTTTGCAAAACATCTCATCTTATCATATTTTGGTAACCAACAAGTCTTCCATGGTGAATGTTGAAGTCTTTACATACTTGCTTAAACACTGCTAAGTTACCAAACTCCATCCCTAATTTTAGAAAAACATGTCCAAATTTTTGCCTCTTGGTTAAATCAAGGATCCTTGGTGGCACCATCTTTGCCTTCATCATCAAATCCATCTAGGCTAATAAGTTCTTTAAATGCATACTAATCTATCCCTTCAAATGTGTTTTATGGCTTTCCCTTTAGGTTGCATCCTCTTCATTAGGTACACTTTGCTGCTGTGGTGGATCCTTCCCCTTTCTCCAGATAGTAAGTTTGCCTTTCCCCTTGCCTTGGTCAACCTGTGCAACTAAATCTACCTTACTACTGCTTGTAGGAAGATATGCTCTTGTGAGAAATTGTAGCTCTAGCTTAGTCAAGACATCAAACAAGGCATCATCATCATCTGTAGAATCATCTTCAAACCCTAGTTTATAAGATGAATTAGATGCATTATCGTAGTCCTCACTCTTAGACCTACATCCCTTATATTTAATTTCTTCAATTACATCCAATTTGCCTAATTTAGTGTTAAGCCCAGCCTCATTGTTTACTTCTACCCCTGTATTATAACCTAACTCCTCAGGCCCATCTTGATTGCTTACACTTGCCCTACCTCATTACCCATGCCACTTCCATTTTCTTCTTCCACTACAACACCCACCTCCTCTTTAAAGTCAAACCCAACCCCATTGTTCCCTATTGCCCCTACCTTATAATCCACTCAATACACTAGCCCACAACAATAACTTGTTGCCACATTTACATCTTCTTGACCTTCCAGCCCCACATTTGGCTCAACTATCCCACTCATATTAGTAACAACATTCAAATGTTCAAAATATAAGCCAATTTCATCCAAATTATATGCAGCATTAATGGCACACCTAATGTCAACATCATTTTCTATACCCTTTAACCCATTCTCTACTTGAATTCTAGGTTGTAACCAATAGCATGCCTTATATCTACTATATCCATGTTCTTTTATAAGAGAATCTAACATGAGAATGAACATACAAACCATATCAAACCTATCCCATATCAATTTTCTTACCAATGTACATAACATAAGACTTATGTTCAAAATAACCCCCATGATGGAACAAAACAGTAATATACTGGGCCATGTTTCTGCAGTAAAAAAAATAAGAAAAGAAAATTGAGAATTTTAACATTGAACTAAACAAAAACCTAACCAATTCAAGCACTATGGTGGACCACATTATACTATATAAAAAACCATAAAACAATTCTAGAATCTCTAAAACTAATTATTAAAAACCTAAAAACAAACTAAAAGAATTAAACAAACTTAAACAATATAAACTTTGCAACTATTTAACATTATATAAAATCAAACAAATGCATCAAATTTGAGAAGAAAAAGCTACATTCTTAGGAAGAATCTTTTAGAAACAATGCATAAATAAGGTGGGAATATTTTCTAACTTATAGCAAAGCTTTCAATAGCTTAGATTGTTTTTATACTCTACTCCGCAATGAGTTCAATGGTGGAAAAAAAAATTTCGAATGAAATGCAGAAAAGGATAGTAACAAGGGTTTCTAGTTTCTTTCTCTATTTGTTTCAAAACGATGTCATGCAATTACAAAACATTGTCACTCCATCACATTAGGAGGCTTAGGGTCCAACTTGGCAATTAATATGTCAAGCACATTCCATTAAAGCAATCTAGAGAGGTTAAATGGATGGACTACTTTATAATGATAGACTATATTATGAGGATTACTAATTCTACTTAATAAATTTAAAGGATGAAATTGTAGGTGAGTAAAATTCAAGGATGAATTTGATAATTTTCTCTTTATTAGATATATATATTTATATTTATATATAATATTTTCTATTTATAATGAGTAGTCAAAATTTTCACTTTGAATAAGTGTAGTGTGGTTGGTATTGTTTGATAAAAAAATATATAAATAGTGCTACTAATTTTTAAGCATAAAAAACAAATAAATACTTTTCTCATTTTTGCCATTAGACAAAAGAATACTTAGAAATAGAATACAGTCATATTGAGCCCAGATTCCAAAAAGGAAATTCAAGAGGACCTAAAAGCCCAATATAAAAGAAGAAGTTTCGACAATATTTTCTTTGGGTAAAGTTCTTCAACATTTTTGGATAATGACATAAATAAACTTTCCAGATCCATTTTAACAGTAAGATTCTTTTCATGTTTTGGAAACCTAATTATATACGTATAATAATAATAATAATAATAATAATAATAACTCTTGGCAGCAAAATAAATTGTGCTAACATATATACATATATATATAACAATAAAATTTGTAATTTTATTCTTAAAATTATAAGACATGAATAAACATATTTCTGAATTATAAAATATCCTTAATAATACAATGAAAAGATAAAATTATATAGATTAAATATAATTTAAATATTATTATAACTATTTTTGTAATTCAACGATTATTTTGTCAATCCCTTGCAATTTCAGGGTGAAATTTTTAATTTTTCCTTAAATAAAACTAATTACAAACTAATATATGTAACAAATTATTAGTTAATTCATGTGCGTATCAATTTGTAATTATACCGTAATTCCTGAAAACGGTTTACTTGGGATAGCTCTTCTATTATGGGCCTACGAATCCACTTTCATTTTACCCAAGTCCACGAAGAACAACTCCAACAAAAGCCCATTTTTTTATTAAAAAAAAAAGAGCCCATCCTTAACAAACAATACGAAAGAGAAGCATACAACTGGGCGGATACCTCAGTGAAGTAGAAAATTGGAGATCGAGGTTCAGAAGCTATTGTGTGTTGACTGTTGAGTGATGAACGATGATGTTGATTCGCTCAAAATGGAATCTTTGCAACAATTTTCATGTTTACGGAGCTCTATTATACTCCAGCGAAGCTCTGCAATCTTCTTCTCAAGTTAATTCTCTCTACCGTCGTCTTTCACGAGCTGGAGACCCCAGGATTTCGATGACTGATTTGCTCGACCAATGGGTTGGAGAAGGAAGAGATGTCAAGGTATTCGAGCTCCAAAGGTTCATCAGGTACCTCAGAAACTTTGGTCGCCATAAGCACGCCCTTCAGGTACCGGCCCCTAAAAAATGTTTGTAATTGTTATTGCTTATTGTATATGGGCATGGCTACTTGCATTTCAATTTCTTAATTGAGAGATTGGATGTTATTAGCCTAATTCAAGTCAAGGAATAATGTGTGTAGCAAGTTGTAAGTGTTTTGATTTTTAATTGACGTTTGTATTTGATGGGTCTGCGACTCTAGAAGGTTCTAGACAGTACTAGTTTGATTGTTTGGACATCTTATTGAATGCTTGTGATTTTTCCTGGCTATATTGTTTGGTCACTCTATTGTTTTTTTTTTCATTAATATAGGTTTATGCTAAATTTGTTTCAAGGCTCGATTTCTGCCTGGACTAGAAGTGGAAGAACATTATATGCAATACCATTTCTTTGACAATGGATTAGCAAGTTAAAATGACACGTCCTGCAAAGTGCTATAACTGACAGATAACTTGTTACTTATACTAGTAGTGCTCAGATACTTATTTTGATTCGTTGTGTTTGACTTCCATTGATCCTGGGTTTCTAAGGGGAATTGAACTGTGGGAATCTTCATTTTACTATTGCATGTATGGCACCAGTTCCACAATTATGTTTTGGTCCTCCAACTTTTCCCAGTAAAAAGGGTAGTTAGTAGCAATTTTTCTGTTAAAAGTGTGCTTGGTTTATGATATTTCACTTCATGATCTTTAAAGTAAAAGGTTAATGAATCTTTGTTTTTTTTTTTTTTTGTATCAGGTATCGGAATGGATGAGCAAGGAAAGGAAACATGGCCTATCCCCTGGAGACATTGCTGTACAGCTCGACTTGATATCAAAGGTTTATGGCCTTGAACAAGTGAAGAGATATTTTACTGCCATTCCTGAGACTAAAAGAGAATTCAAGGTCTATGCTGCTCTTTTAAGTTGCTATGCAGAACATAAATCTTTGGAGGAAGCAGAGTCTATCATGCAGAAAATTAAACAGTATGGTTATGTGATTTTACCACTGCCTTATAATGTTATGTTAAGCCTATATGCTCAGATGGGTATGTATGAGAAACTGGATAGTCTGATGCATGAAATGAAAGAGAAAAATATCTGCAACAGTTATACATATATGATTCGGTTGAAAGCTTTCGCAGATATTCCAGACATAAAGGGAATGGAGAAGTTCTTAGAGCAGATGGAAACTGAGCCAATGGTAACTGTCGGCTACCATACATATACTTGTGCAGCAAAAGGTTATCTGCAAGGTGGCCAGGTTGAGAAGGCCATGGCAATGTTGAAGAAATCAGAGTCTTCAATTAGAGGCAATGAAAGGAGGCTTGCATACGAATGTCTTCTTACCATGTATGCTGCTATTGGGAAAAAGGATGAGATGTATCGTGTTTGGAATATTTACAAAAATATTGCAAAATTCCCCAATTCAGGTTACGTATGCATGTTTAGGTCCTTATTGTTGAAACTGGATGACATTGATGGAGCGGAGAGGCTACTAGAGGAATGGGAATCTGCAATTACAACCTTTGACTGTAGGATTCCAAATTTGATGATCACTGCTTATTGTAAGAATGGTATGTTGGAAAAGGCTGAATCATATATTAAGAGGCTTTTGGAGAGTGGGAGGGAATTGCGTGGAGATACATGGGATCGTTTGGCTCATGGTTATTGCAGTCACAATGATATGGAAAAAGCAGTCGAAATGATGAAGAAAGCAATCTCGAAACATCATCCAGGATGGAGGCCTGACTCGTTCGTTTTTGCTGCATGTATTGAGCATACGAAAGAAAAAGGAGATTCAGAGTTAGCGCTGGAGATTCTAAGGTTGTCTAGAGAACAAGGTCATTTCTCAGATGCTACCTATGATAAATTATTTAGTTATGTTCATAGTGAAAATCCGGATACAAAAGCTTTTGATCTGATGCAAGGAAATCATCTTCTGGGAAGACGTGATCAAGTCCCAGATGGGGAAGAGCAAAGGGAATCGGAGCTCAAGGAAGTGGACAATTACTGAATTGCTTGCAAAAGATGCAGCAAATTGTTTCTAAGAATTGATAAATCATCTGCCCATAGTTTTTAAGTATTTTTTTTTCCTCTTTTTTTTTTTTCTTTCTAACAGTCAGATGGTTGCAAGTTCCCAAATATGTTGCCATGTTAGTTCTTCTAGAATTCTAATAACCATATTGTGAGGGAAAAGGATGCTGAATCGTGTAGTTCAATGGATACGGAGGACTTTACTAAGGAAGTGCTTACATGCACATAATACTCACACTATTACATGTGTTGTGTAGTGTTGAGTGATGTTAAATGTGTGTAACTAACCATTTTCCTCCCATATTTATTTTTTTTTAAAAGAATGAGAAGTAGCTGTATAATTCATGTCTTCTATATCATCTATAAATTATAAACTTTCCTTAGAGCCTCTTGCATATGTACACAGATATTGTTTACTGTTTATAGACATCATTGGATCTCTTTCAGGACAAGAGCCGGGTGTGTCAGAAAAAACTGTGTAAGTTGTCTTCAAAATTTTAAAAATGGATTCATGACCACAGTTATTTTGCCCAGTATAATTTTTTTCAGTTTTGCCATTGCCAATAATTATTAAGTTGTATACTTGCAGAGAAGGATGAACAAGAGTTGATCAACATCATTAGTATTTGATCCTTATTAAACATGAAATAAGCATTTTAAATTAAAGGTTTAATACACTTTTAGTCTCTAACTTTTGTTAAAAAGTTATAATTTTGTCTCTATTTTAAATTTTAACAAAGTTGTCATCCATAATTTTTTAAGTTTGAAACTAATTCTTTCCATTTATCTATTATTTAAAAGAATAAGAAACTTATTAAGTGGACTCCTGTTAATTGATATGACATTATGCGACACGTACTTTATTTACGTAATTATAATTTAAATAGAACCACATGAGTTACAAGCAAGTAACTATTAAATTCAAAATTAAACTCAAATTATTTTATTTTGGCACTAATTTATTTGGCCTTCAATTTGCAAGACTTCCACATTGGCATTTTTTGTCTTTTTTTTCAAATATTAGAACTTTCAAACACATCAAAAATAAAAAAAGAAAAAAAGAATTACAACAACGAGAAATAATTCAATTTATATCCACGTAAACAATACAAGTACTATATAAGTATCCATTCAGTAAGTTCATCTTTTTCTAAACAACTACTTGATAAAATTAGCTAGTTGCAGTGTAAAAAAAAAAGTAAAGAGTAATATTATTGAAATTAAAATAGAGAAACGAAATTATAACTTTCCACAATCCTATCAAACTAAAAATGTATTTAAACCTCAAATAAAACATTATACTTGCACTCAGAGTTTTATGTAAAAAATTGTGCTGATCATTAAATCGAAGAAAAATGAAAGGGGCTGCTAAAGAGAAAGGGAAGAAAATGAAAAGGGCCTGCTAAAGACCAAACAGAAAGAAACAAGGTACAGAAAAATAGCAGAGGCAGCAAAAGTCAATGATTTCATTCTGAATCAAAGAAATGGCAAGGCCGGCAATTACAAGTTACCCGACTGTATTAACTAATATTGACAAAGACAAGAACTTGTGATTAAATTTTCTGCTGGCAAGTTGAAAATCCCAGTTTCTAGCCGGCCCAGTTTTCATGCTGGTCAACTCTGTTGGTCCAAATGCTACCATATAAATAAGCTTCAAGCTCGTCAAACCTTGATCACAACAACAACAACAACATGAAGATGGCACATTATTTACAGGAAAGCAGAATATTGATAAGCTTTCTATTATATGTGTTGATGGTTTTCATTGCCATGGAGGCATCTGTTTCTCTGGGAAGGCCACTTTCAGGATCAGCAACAGAAATTGAATACCAAATGAGGAGACTCAGCGAATTTGCAGCAATGCTTCCAAAAGGGTCTGTGCCGCCAACAGGACCCAGTCCTGGCATAAATTGAGATTGTAGTTTAGAGTACCGAGAATATTGGAAAGTTCATACTTCGAATTCTTTCAATTTTTCATACTTGGGAGTTCTATTCAATTATTTTCTTGTTGAGTGCTGCTACATGAAGTAATGAATTACTTATGTGGTGTAATCACTAAATTACTCAAATTCTTCACTAGACTAGTGCATTGGGACGAATGCTTGAATTTTTGGCATCGTCTTTATTTCAAGAAAATTTCGCAACTAGGTTATACATAATTAATTTGCAGTGAAAGAATGAATGTTTTTGAACAATTCAAAATTTATTTGATTCACACAAAAAATAAATTCTTATAAATAATTAAACTTTCCACAAATTAATTTTTTTTTGTGAATTTCCTCGATGCTAAAATTTATTTTGATTGATAGTAAAAGATCAGTACTCCTTAAGAAGTAAATTCTTGTATTATATTTATTTTAACTATAAACTCTATTATTAAAATTATTAAAATATATTTTTATTATTATTTAAATTACATGAAGTTAATTTTATATTTCTGTTTATTAAAAGTATAAGAATTTTTTTTTTTTTTACCTAGGACCTTGGATAAGTAACTTTTTATGTTTTATAAAAAGTAGAATTTTCTAAAAAAAATTATTTTCTCCTTTCCTTTAATCAATAATCCATCAAATAATGTGATCATTCTCTACTTTGTGGGGAGTTATATTTTTCATAAAAAATTTTACTAATAAGACAATATCTTGGTCGATCAATTGATATGTGAACAATCACAAAATAAATAAATAAATAAATAAATTGAAGGGAAAGGAGTACAAGTTAAAATAAACTATAGAATCCATAATATTAAGTTATAATTTTTTATTCCTTGGTTGATGTGTTTTATTTATTGGATGGTTCACCAGCTAACTTGTACGCATGATATTATTTATTGATTGTATTGTGGAACTCTACAAGATGAGAGCCATCTGTAAATTAGTAACTTTGCACTAAATCACTCTCTTACCATTACATCTACTTAAAAATTTGTTCTTCAAATTTCAATGAAAACAAAAACAATCTATTGTTAACTACTGACTCATTCACATATTTTCTAAGCCAGTCATTCCCAGTATTTGGAAGTTTATACCGTTTGCACAGAATCGTTCATTTACCACTTAAAGCATATATTTATTTAGTAGTTTAATCTGAGTTCATACATTAAGTGTCCCACAGCGAGAGGCAAACACAAAAAGAGAAACTTGGCCACTGCCTCTAACTTATTATTCCTTGCCTTTGATAATCTTAAACTGCGTATACCAATGACAATGACAATGACAATGACAAGAGAACAAGTTGATGGACCACAGCGACTTATCCATCATAACACCACGGAAATTAGACTGCAGTAGATAAGGCAGAGCTTCAGCCCTTACTCAGCCAACCTTTACTAAATTTGATCAAACAAGTAACCAATATATACAACTTCCTCTCTTCTTGGCAAATAGTAGAGTCTAAACTAAGAACTTATGCCAACAGCCATTTCATATCATAGGCTACTGCCCAATCCAAGAGCCCCATAATTACATATATCTCAAAATCTGAATATGCAACTTCTGTACTAATATCATACATCTGACTAACTCCACATAGCGTTTGTATTCTTTACAGGATTGCATCAAAATGATAATTACAGTTAGAACAAGAGAAGACAAAAGATCATAGAACAAAGCAGGAAACAACAGATTCTACTGAGAGACTTATCAGCCTGCATTAGGTGCCTTCTGATCCTTGGATTACCATTTCCCGCAAGTTGGTAAGAATTACGATAAGTATACATATTTGTAACTTGGTTACCAAACACCCTTGCATACATCATCTCTCCAAAAACTCCAATTGTTGTATCAAATGCATTCGATAGCAACCCACCTGTGCTGTGCATCGCTGAAGAATTATGACTGCCTGGAATTGAGTTGAAATGTTGATAATCATATGGATTATGGTGGTGATAATAATGTGGAGGTGGTAGGGAAGTAGTTGTAGCATTAATTGATCTTGCAGGGTCAGCCATCCGCGGAGGTCCAATGGGTCTTCGTGGTATGTAGATACCAAAGTGGTTGGCCTTGCCTTTAGAAGGCTTTGTGGTCTGGCCATGGCCATATAATGGAATTAAGGAGGACTGGGAAACTTCTGATTTGCATACTGGACATTGTGGCCTCTGTGGCTCATCGTTCTCAGAAGAGATACTGTGGAGATGAATCCATCTGTAAATGCAGGGCCAGCAGTAGAGATGACCACATAGAGTGACAACTGGATCTTGAACACAGTCCAAGCAGATGTTGCAGTCAAAGCTATCAGACAAACGTATATCAGAATCTCCAACAGCATCCCTTGCAGATTTCCAGTTCTGCAAAGAAGATTTATCTTCTCCGAAGGAATTAATTTGGGGCACAGCCTCCTCATAGTACTGATTTAGAGCCATCTTAGTTGTTTGACAAAGTGTTGCGTTATCTCAGATGCCTAAATCTGGAAAGCACAAACACATAATACGTAAGAATCATGAAAATTGATAACAGATCAACACACAACTTGTAAACAAACCGCAGTTAATATAATGAAAGCTAAGATGCTAAAAAAAAAAAAAAGGCAGTCCATACATTAATGAGAAATAACCATCCATAGACACAGAGAAGTGTAACAATGAAAAAAGACAGCCTCCACAACCATTGTATAGATGTTCTCTTACCTTGCTGGAAAAGATGTCTTGATAAATCAACCCTAAACCAACCATATTGTCTAAGTCTTTAAAGCATTGAACATATGATAAATTGCAAACACGCCAAAGATTAATAAAAGCGAGGTTCCAACCAAACAAGGGTAAAGTTCAATGAATCATCAAACTAAGATCCCTCTCACTTGTCGTGCAAAAAGTGGTCATTATTATTAATCATTTTGGCATGACTTTTAAAGGGGATTGATGTTTACATTACAACCCCCCAAACTCTTGAGGATGAAATCTAAAGGTTTACGTAAGAACTTTGCTGAGCTCCAAAGAATCAAAGGCATTTGGAAACTGCCTCTTTACACAACATCATTAGACATTCACAGCAAAACTTTTGTTTCAAATTCCCATCCCTTCAGACCTGTAACCCTTCAAGGGAAACTAGAACCTTCCCAGGACATTTTTGATAATAAAAGGGTGGGTGAAATGTAGGCAAGCAAGAGCTGACCAAACCAATTTTCTGGTTCGATTAGCACAAAGATAATGTGATTCATTCTATTAAAGCCAATTCGACTCTCAATGACAGGAGAAATTCATAGGTATATGCCATGTAATACATGAAATTAATCATAGATTGACATGTGTATTAATTAACCAATAATATTAAAAAGAAATTGCATGTGTCTATTAATTATTAGCTTCATACAGTATATGACATGCATCTAAGAAACTTTTCAAAGGACTGACCACCTAACAAAAGTAATTTTATTTCTTCAGAACTGTTAGAATCAACTGCACTGCACAGTTTCTTTGTCTCTCTGGTGTGAAGTTTCCAATTTCTTGTAGTTTTTAAATTCAAGAAAAAAAGAACTATTAGTGGCAATAAAATTTTTGGTTAGCTAAGTCACATTTACTTCGTTTGATGCTTTAAACTATTTTGTCGGCAGGACCTTCTGTGCTGCTTACCAGTTACAAACTAAGGTCAATTATTTTTTGGAGGGAGCTAACATGAAAAAAAAAAAAAAAAATTCTACTCAGACACAATTTCCTCGTAATATTCAAAATATGAGAGACAATTATGAAGGGAAGAGAATCGGCTCTCCAAACTGAAAAGAAAAGACAATTTCCCACCAACTCCCAAAGCAACACAATTCTGACCATGTGTAAGAGAGGGAAAAAACTAAATTCTTATATCTATCCCAAAGCAAAAGCAAAATCAAGGAAAGAATTATAAATTCAAATGAAATAAAAAATTTTCCAACGTCTAATCACAGCTGTCCATTAAGTACAGAATTAAAATCCATGAACTCACAATTAGAAGTTCACAGTGGACAGAAACTATACTCCCAATTTGCTATTTGATCTAAACCACAAATCACATGCATAGATTTTTTTTGTTTTTTGATGGAAAGAAGAAAGTTGCATAATTCCATCAGCAAATTAAACTGATATGTAGAAATCAATTAAGATTATTAAAAAAAAAAGAGGACCAGATCCTCTATAATTTTACATATGAAAAGAAAAAATTGGAATAGAGGATCCAGAAACATACACCGGAAAAAGACGAGTCTGAAATTCCATGATATTGAATATTGAAATTTCAAAGGTAACCGAATTCCAGATAAAACAGTTCTCATAAAAGAAAAGATAAAGGACTGACTGTAAAATGTGAACGAAAAAGGGGAAGAAAAACGGAAGTGACTAATTAATTTGTTGTATATATCATAATCTTTGATACATCATCAAAGAATAGTACAAAAACTCTCTTGTTAATGAATTCCCTAAAAAAATAAAACAATATTAAGTATATCAGGGAAGCAAGCTATTGATGTCTAATAATCACATAGAGTGAAGGAAAATGGGGAGGAAAAAGGAAAGTGACTAATTTGTTGTATATATCATAATCTTTGGATACCTCAAAGAATAATACAAAAACTCTCTGTGTGGATGAATTCCCTAAAAAAAAAAAAAAAAAACATTAAGTATATCAGGGAAGCAAGGTATTGATTTCTATCAAACACATAGTATAGGTGGATCAGAATACACAGAATCCTTTCCTAAGAGGAAGTAACCATTGACATCTCATCTTTCCCCCATGAAAACAACGAGAAAAGAACAATTTTTCAATTCCAATACCCAGATGAAGCAAGGAGCCAAAACGCACAAATTAACTTAAAAGGTAGGCAATCAAAGAAAAATCAGAATGAAACCATAAGTTCACCGTATTTCAACTCTGTGTCACCATAACAGAGTCACGGAGAGAGAGAGAGAGAGAGAGATAGGAATTTGAATACTTACATATAGAGAGTTAAGGACTTTAGCTTCTGAGATTCAGGCTCTGTGAAAAGTTCAAAAGCTGAATAGAGCCAAAGCTTTGAGCGGCCGAGATTGCAATGGGATGGTGCTCGAATGAAAGGAAGAGGAGACTAAAGAAGAAATAGAATACGAGGAAAAGAGTGAGAACAGCCAATTGGAATTTATATATATACAAAAGAAACGAGTCCAAAAGAAACTAAAACAGAGAAAAACCACTAAAACTCTTTACGGTCTCTGCGTTGGATAACCTTAGCTGACGTGGCACCCACAGACTGTTAACCTGTAGCCGCCGTAGATGACGGACTTTTAATTTAGTTTAATTGTTTTTCTTTTTTTTTAACGACCTGGTTTAAAATAAATGTGATTTGGGTTTATATCCAGATTATAATTTAAAAATTGAGATAAAAAAATATATTTAATATTATTTATAATTTTATCATTAATAAAAATAGATATTCTTCTTATTTTAAAAAAAAAATCTGAAAATAATTATATATAAAAATAAGAAAAAATAATATTTTATTATTTTTTAAAAATTATTTTTCAATTACACTTTTATAAAATAATTTTTAAAAAATAATAAACAGATTTTCAAATAGATTTTTTTATTTTTATAGAATAAAAAAATAAAAAAATATTTTAAAAAAAAAATAACCTCCCAAATAGTCCCTACGTGACTTTAAGTTCTATAATAACATGTAATGTGTAGGTGACTTGAAGTAATAATTTAAAAATAACTTTAGGTGGACTGGACTGAAATTAACTCATCCTAAAACATTAATTTATATACAATTCTTTTGTATAAATTAAAGTATATATTCTTAATATAGAATTTGACTTTTTTTTATTTTTCATCTTCTTTTATAATGTTATTGATTTGATTATCAAAATACTCTCTACCATCTCAAGTTCAATCACCTATTTTCTCATTTTCCAAAATTCGAAATTCTCATTTAATAATATCTTTACAATTTACAAGGAAAATAACTTTTTTATCTTATTTATATTCCTATTTAATTGTATTCTTTTTATTTGAATTTGTTTTTGGAAGGCATCATATACAAATTATGTTAGTATCTGAAATTCAATATAAATATGTTTATGTTAAAAAAATAATATTTTTATTATTTAAATATTTTATAATAAATAAATAAATAAGACTATTCTTAATAAAACTATTCTTACTAAAGGTGTTTTTTATCAAAATAAATGAGCCTTACAGTCTTACAGTCTTATATTTCTATTAGAATAAATTTTTTATTTTATGAAGCAAGAAAAATTTCTTCATAAAATTTATCGTCAAAAGAGAAAAAATATTTAAAAAAAAATATTAAGAGGCTGTCAAAATCTCTGGGCCTTTATCATCAACAAAAAAATTTAGGAAGGAGAGAGACAGAGAAAAATCTTTGACAGAAAGATCTAGCCGGGGGTACAATTACCCTGAAAGGATTAAACGTTACTCTCGTTGATAGGGGGAGCTCAGCTCAATCATCTTTAATAGAGCGGTGGGCCCAATTGGTTTAAGCATAAAACAAGGAAAATTGTAGTTGTGTACCCGTTTTCCACGTTTAGTATCTTACATTTTATTATAAATGGAAAGCATCATACATCATAAACTACTTTTCATTTTTTAAAGATTTATTAGTTCTTTTTTTTCTTTCTAATGTTGACCCAAATAAGTAAATTAATTATCTACAAATTTTTATTAAAGTGGAACGGCATTTAATCTCTTTTAGAAAATTTTATTTTTATTATATTTTAAATTTGATCTCAATTTTAAATTTAATAACTTAATCATTTCTATTATCACAAAAACATATATAAAGTATATAAATTTATTTAAATGCCATAGCTAAATTTTAATTTTTTTTATGTACGATCTAACTAATAATTTTTTATCTCAAGTGTCACTTGATTTTTTTCTTTTAGGACTTCTATCTTTTTTAATTATAATTTTTTATAAATATAAATCTAATAGGTTTACCATTTCTCATCTTACTCCTATTATCACATATGGAAACACATTTATGTAAAAAAAAATCACGAGATATCTGATTAAAACAAAATGACAAAATGTAAATGTTGAAAACCATGTTCCGTTTTGAAACTCAAAGCAAGTTCTGGAAAACCATGTGTAGAACCTGTGGACAAGGAGAGTCACGTTTACCAATAGGCATGGCGTCAACGACTCAACGCAGACGTTTTAGGTTTTCTAACTTTCAGAAGATATGTAAATGCATCGCAGAAAATCTAGGTAGTATGTATCCTTCAATTTATCATCCTATCATTTTTTTTCTTTTCTTTTTTCAAGGGCCATGTACATTAAATTTTGTATTTAAAAAATAAATAAATATATTAATAAATATAAATTTTATTAATATTATATAATTATTTAGTTCACAAAGAAAGTAAGTTTTTACGAGAAATTAAATTTTTAAAAAAATAAGTTATTGTGTGAATTTTCTAAGAAATACTAAGAATTGTTTGATTAGCATTAAGAAAGTAAAATTTCTTAAAAAAATAAGTTTTTATGTAATATTTTGATTAATTATATGCTTTTCAAGAAATATTATTAAAATAAATAAAATATTTTATATAAAAATTATGTTCTTTTATAAAGACAAGAGGATACTCTTATTATTATTTAAATTTTACAATAATAATTTTGTATAGATTCATTAAAAGCACCAGAAACGAAACTTATCTAGAGAAGATAGATAAGCAACTTCTTATGTTTTGTAAGTTTTTTGAGTTAGTAACCAATCAAACAATTCAAACATTTTTCACTTCTTGAAAAGTTGTACATTATATGAAACTTTATGTAAATCAAATGACTTTAATATTTATTTCTATTTTTAAATTTATTGTAAATCAAATTTATATAAAATTTTGGATTATATTTCAATACATCTTCAAAAAGATTTTTACAATTTTTCGTTAAATATTATAAATGTGTACAAATTTTACTCACAATAAATACATAAAAATTATAATAAAAAACTTTTAATTTTTGTAAAAAAAAAATTACAATATTATATTAGAAAATGGTAAGATTTTATATAAAAATATAAATTTTATGATTTTTTTGGTTTGGAAATTTTTATTTACAACATCAAATCAGAAGAAAAAATAACATATGCATGTAAAGAGCCCTCATAAAAGTGTGTACAGTGACATATGCATTTCTTACCATTAAAATTTGGTAACATAACATATAAAGCTGTTACCAAATCTAATAATTAAAAAAATAAATGTGTGATATTATAAGAAGAGTTAATTAATTTTTTGTTATTAACATATATAAACATTTAAATGAAAAGTAGGTAGGTAAAAATACGATTAGGTTACATTAATATTAACATAACATCTGCCAACAAGTTGATAGAGAAGTGGCACCTAAGCCTTTAGTGGTGTGGCATTTGTGGACCACAGTTCTTGTGGCTAACCTTGCATATCCGTATTTTATATCGTCACCACAAATATTTAGAGTAGCTCTATTTACAATGAAATTATTTCAAGCACACTCACAAAAATCCAACCTAATTGTAACAAATCTGATACATGAACTCATAAATAATTATTTATATTTAAAAATTAAACTTAAATTGATTGATCATTTCTATTACGAAAAAGACTCAAAAAATTTATTCTTGTTTTTATTTGTATAAATAATCCAGTAATTATGATTAATATTAGATGTTTAATTTTTTTGTGAATGCAAATTATCTAATTTTAATCTTAGCATAGTCATTTATCTATTCCTGATTAAGATTAAATTTGGAATAGTTGAATATTCATGTTGATAAGAATATATTCTTTAAGCTTTATCTCGTCTTCATCAATCCAAAAATTAGCATTGAACTTTTTTTTTTTTTTTGGTGAATATTAGATACCTAATTTTAATCTTGACATTTGTTATTTTCTTGATGGAATACAAAACAATTCATAACAAGAATTTTATTAGGTGGATCAAATCAGTCTTAATAGGTAATAATTTGTTATAATTAAATCTAAATTATTATGATGCAAATAATACAATAAATTATTAAATAAAAATCTTATTCGTATAAAATTTGTGTTATACAAGAAATTCGAAACAAATTGGACCACTAACCATGCCCTGCACAATATTTAACATTTAAATTCTCTTTGTTGTTTTTGCTTAATTTTTATGTATATTTTAAATTTTTTTTCTAATCTACTGGTACTTTAATGTATTTATGGTTTTCTTGGTACATTCTCTTGACCAATACATTTTTAATATGTGATGTGAAGCAATCAAAACAAATTACTGTCCAAAAATTTGATACAAATGCGAAACTTATTTAATATCATTTATAATTTAAGCAATGTTAATTCTAAATTATTATTATTATTAGAGCTTGGTATAATTCAATGGTAATGTTTTAAACATTTGGCCAATTGTATATGGTATAAATTTTTTCAGAGACATGAGATTGAGAAAATAATTATTTGTTCTACTACCGTGTAAAGATAACTTAAAATTAAAAAATAAAATTACATTAATTAGAAAAAATTTAATTTAAAATCTAAAATTTTCACCATACTACTTAAATTTTGGACAGTATCAATATTTATTGATTTAAAAGTCATTTGTTTGCAGAAAATTTTACAGAAAATATAATTTTTTAAAAAGTAAAAAATATTTATATTATTTGATTGGTCACTAATTTAAAAGATAAAAGAAATTTTATTTTCAATAAAGTATAAAAAATTTCTTATTCAATCCCTTAAGATAAGTTTTACTTGATATATTTTTAATAAAATAAAATATAAAATTATCATTATAAAATTTAAAAAATAATCTTTTAAAAATTTATATTGTCTTGATAAAAAAATATAATTTTTATAGTTAAATTAAATATTATATAAAAATTTATTTTTAAATTTTTTTACTTTTTTAATATTAATCGAATAATTTTTATTTTTTTTAAATTTAACTTTTATAAAAATTTATTTTGTATGAATAAAAGACTGTGCATGCCAAATGTCCGTTTATTTCGTGGTGCTTTCTTCTCCGTCCATTAATGCTTCCTATAAACAAATGAGAAACGTAAGAGTAACTAATTGCAATTATGACAGTGTCATCTCATAATCAACATCTACGGATTGGTTCCAAGCATAGCGTGCACGTTAAATCTTTATAAAGTGACAAAAGAGACTTAAATCACACTCAATATTTTTTTATTTTTTTTATAAATTTTATTTTTTATATTCTAAGTTTAATCCTAATTGTTATCCATTGATTTAATCTCTTTTTCTATCATTAAAAAAAATAAATATATAGAATTGATTATTTCTGAAAATTTTTATATAAATAATACTCTCTTCATTCATTTTTATTTATGATTTTAAAGAAACTTTTTATTTTTTATTAGAAAATATATTTTTTGATTTTAAAATTAAGATAATTCATTAATATGTCTAATTTTATATATTTATATAAAAAGGAATGAAATGAATTAATTGAAATCATGCGTGTTTAATTAAATTTCTATATTAAAATATAAAAAATACAAAATTTTTATATTTAATTTAAATATATTGAATTATGATGAATAGACATGTAGAAAATACATAATTTAAAAAAAATAAAAGATAGATAAATTTGAGAATATAAAACTTTCAAAAAATTTGTACATATTTTTCTTATCTTAAAATAAGAATTAAGATAAAATTAATCCAATGTGGCAAGCGAATCAATATTTTAAAAAGTCACTAAAGAAACAAGGATTGGAAAATAGATGACGCACACGCTTCTTATTTACCTTTTAAGCGTTGAATCACTTGTCACGCATGATAATCCCATATTACGAATTGCCACATTGACAAAATTCAAATGAATTTTATTAAAACATTAATGGTATAAATTTAATTAGGGAAAAAAATAAATTTTAAGTATTCATTTTATTATTTCAAATTATAATAATCCAATTGAAAAACCGAGTCCCATTAACTTATCTTTAATTTAGATGCCAACATCGAATAAGGACTAAACAACTCCCACAGTTAATAATAATTTAATATAGAACCCAAAGTAACACTTATGGAACAAAAATGATTATTTAGATAACTATAAGCCAAAGTCACACCATTAGGCAGATCTAAACAAGTTTCAATTATTCTAACAATATTCTAATCATAATGCAAATTGACTTTAGTAAAAAAAAATAAAAGTGAGTATCTGAACCTAAACGAGTAGGGGCCATTCACTTTAATTTATAAATAAATAAATGAATTAGGACACTCGGGAAAGAATCAAAAAAGAAAAAGGGTTAGATGTCCGTTTGAGAGTGGTGCCTGAATTATATAATATAAAGTTTTATATTATATTAATTTTAAGCAAGGTGCTACATGTACGTTAACCTAAGTCCACTACCCATCCCAATTAGAAAATATAATCTTTGCACGTTATATTTTGCTTTCGAGCTAAAAAAAATTTAAGCTGACAGAAAAGGTAAAATATTCTTTTGATTACAAGTTAGTAATTAGTGAAATTATGTTAAGCCGATCTAAACTCAACTTTAACTCACTTTAAATTTTTATAATTCATGAATTAACTCAAATTTGATTCAATTAAATTTATTTAGTTCAATTTCAAATCAAATTAAGCGTATAGGTGGTTCAACCTAGCTCCACTCCTTAAACATAAATTTGTTGTAATAATAAAGTATTTTGTTAACAGTTTAATAATTAAAAAATGTATTAAAATAAATATGTTTAATAACTCATTAGCATAAAATAAATAAAAAGATATAAATGACAAAAGATAATAATATTATAATACTATTACTAATATTATAAGAATACTTAAAATAATACAAATAATAATTTATTCCAAAGTATAAAAATATATTATAATCACAACTATATTTATAAAAGTTGAAATAATATATTAATAATAAAATAATTGTATTTTGTTATAAAAAAATTTCAAATATTTTATTTTAAAACATAATATATATTGTGTTGTGGGTATTTTTGAAACCATACAAATAGATTAGTAAAAGCTTAATGGACAAGTTCAGTTGATAAAGACACGACTCATTCAGAATTGAGATCATTGGACTAAAGTATCAGGTCATCAAATACGAACTCAGGTCACTAGTCAACAAAAGTCAAAATAGCAACCTTACGTCATTGTGGACAAGACCTAACCCACAACTTGAAGCATGTTCCACAGCTTGAAGCACATTTTCCAAATCATCAATCCAGAGAAATCCCTTCAATTATCTATTTTAATGGAAGTTTGTTATAACCATCAATCTTTATCCGTTATTATCCATTATGCAATCGTAATCAATTCATGATTCTTTTATGTTATTGAAGTATATTCAAATTATAACTCCATAACCACTATAAATAGGGGTTAAAATTATTATACAAAATATAAAAAAAAATAAGAAATACTCAACAAAAAGACTGAGAAATAAAATAATCGTAGACGTAAGTATTGCACTCAACTAAATCACGTTAAAAACTTATAGTGTCTCCCTTCTCTCTCTCTCTCTCTCTCTCTCTCTCTCTCTCTCTCTCTCTCTCTCTCTCAACTTACAGTTTGGAGTTCTAGTCTTGGCTTAATCAAATTTATACGTCAACATTTTGGAGCTAGAAGGAGAGCCCTAAACTACATTTTCCTTGATTTTTCATCCAATTGCAATGGCTAGAAGAAGAACCACCAGGAGTTTAAACGCTATAATTAACCAGCCTGAGGGCCGCATGGAATAGCAGCAGGGAATATTGCCAGTTAGAGGCCTAGTTCTTCCTGTGGCAGACACTTCCACCATCCCCACTACAGGTGTTACCGCTAACGTGCCCCCGTTGGCCCGTCGCTAGCCTGTTACTGTTGTTCTTGGGATTAATAGAGTGCAAGTGTAGCATCAATGTCAGGAAGTATTTGAAGGCACAATAAGGGAACTGACTAACGCGGTTAAGGCACTGACTCAGGCACAAGCCCAGGGTGTGCAAAGGCAGGTTGATGTCATTGCGCCCAAAAAAGTACCACAGCACGTTGATTTAGTTCACTCATCTAACTTATGACCTCTCAGCCAATGATCTGAGGCACAAGACTCGATGGTAGAAGAGTTGCTTTGAAGGGTACAACAATTAGAAGAACGCCCTCTGGCTCAAAACGATCAAGATTGTTATAGGGAGAGGACGCCATTCATTAGAGAGATCAAGACATAGCCTCTCATTCATAGGTTCAAGATTCCCGCTATCCTGTAATACAATAAGGATAGTGACCCATGCAACCACCTTGACGCATTCAATGTACAGATGCACCTTCAAATGACTAACTTTTTGGTCAAGTGCTATGTTTTTCCAACCACTCTTAGACATGTCTTGAACATGGTTCAAGAATCTCTCAGCTCGCAGCATTAATAGTTAGGAAGAGTGTCGAAAGAGATTCATCAACTAGTATAAAGCACTAAGAATGTAGCTTATACCATCCTGCCACATCGCAACAATTTTTCAGCGAAAGAATGAATCACTAAAAAACTACATCACTCGATTCAGGCATGAGGTCAATGCCATGGAGAATCCCTTGTATGAAAGTATCCTGACAACAATCTCTGTGGGACTCCACAAGGATGGAAAATTGTACAAAAGCAAATACAAGTCTCTAGTAAGGAACCTAGGCAAGTTTTATAAGTGAGCTACCAACGAGAATAGGTGGGAAGAGACCTTTGGCCCTAAAAAGTCCAATCAAATGGACGAGTCCAGCAACTCCAACTAGAATAAAAATAGGAGCAATGGTAGGAACAACAAGGAGAGTCAAAAGGATGGCTCCAATAATCAGGCTACAAAGAAGACTAAAAATAAGCGACCTTAGCATCAAAGTCATGATGACAGCTATAACACCTTATTAAACTTAGGATAGGATATTTGCAACAGGACGAGAGATACTGCAATAGGAAGGTCTGATTCGGATTACAAAATCAGTGATCTTGCACTATGCCTTATTCTTTCTAGAGCTTATAAGACCAGTGACAAGACACTAGGTCTAAACTGGGAGGGCCCATACATCATCAAGGAAGACTTGGGAAATGAAGCTTATCACTTAACAAATATGAATAGAGTTGAAGTTCCACGAGCTTGGAATGTTAAACATCTGCACCTATATTTTCAAGCTTGCCCTTCTAATCCTTATTATACAAGAAGCAAGCTATTTTTAAGGTTAAAAAAGTCCTGGTTTGCTAGCTGAGGTACAACCTACTGGCCAATTCATTGTTAGCTGAGGCGCAACCTACTGGGTATTCATTGCTAGTTGAGGCACGACCTACTAGACATTTATTGTTAGCTGAGGCACGAACTACTAGGCATTCATTGCTAGCTGAGGTGCGACCTACTAACTTATTGGGCATTTATTGCTAGCTGAGGCACGACCTACTAAACATTCCATGCTAGCTGAGGCATGACCTACTAGACATTCGATGCTAGTTGAGGCATAACCTACTGGGCATTCGATGCTAGTTGAGGTATAACTTACTGGGCATTCATTGTTAGCTGAGGCACAACTGATTAGGCATTCATTGCTAGTTATGGCACGGCCTAATGGGCATTTATTGCTAGTTGATGCACGACCTATTGGGCATTCGATGCTAGCTAAGACATAACCTACTGGGCATTCAACTTGACATATTAAGCCGTGGTCTGCGAGTTTAGGCGCATTCATGTTAACCTTTGAGTTATTGTCTGTGACTTATTAAGCACTTAGCATTAACTCGAGCATTCAAATTTGGTGAGAAAATTACCAAAGAAGTTCATCAAAAAACCTTATTCAACGAGGTGAATACATATATGAAAATTCAAGAAATAAAACTCAAAATTACAAAAGTTTAAATGACAGCATGGTAGTTCACAGTTGCTAGCTTTTACCAGCAAACTACAGTTTTACTAGCAAACTACAGCTCCCAGTCCGTAGATCGTATTAAAAGCTAGGGGCTAATATTATGGATATTTTTGGAGTCGTACAAATGAGTTAGTAAAAGCCCAATAGACAAGTCTAGCTGATAAAGATCCAGTTTGTCCAGGATTGAGATCATTGGATCAAAGCATCAGGTTGCCAAATGCGAACCCAGGTCACTAGTCAACAAGAGTCAAATCAGTAACCTCAGGTCATCATAGATAAGGCATAACTCACAGCTCGAAGCACGCTTTCCTAACCATTAATCTAGGAAAATTTGTTCAATTGCCTATTTTAATGGGAATCCGTTATAACCGTTAATCCTAATTCGTTATTATCCGTTATACAATCGTAATCAATTCATGATTCTTTTCTATTATTAAAGTACATCCAAATTATAACTCTCCAACAACTATAAATAAGGATTAAAATAATTATACAAGATACAAGAAAGAAATAATAAATACTCAGCAAAAAAATTGAGAAATAAAATAATCGTGGATATAAGCATTGCACTCAATTGAATCACATTAAAAACTTCTGGTGTCTCCTTATTCTTTCTCTCTCTCTCTCTCTTTTATGCTTAAATTGTAATTTAGGGTTCTAGTCTTCGATTGATTAAATTTACACATCAACATATTGTAATATATGTTTACATATATATATATATTTATATTTTATATATCGAGTTACTTCATACCAAGAAATATAAAAAGTTTGTACTTGCATTAATTGAAATTGAATAAAAAATTATAAAAAAAATATTTTTTTTTACCAAATTTACAAGCATACTTATACAAATTTTTTTCAAGCACATGTAAAGTGTAATATTTGTATTGTTTTACGAATAAGCATATATTTGTTGGCTTTTAATGCTCATTTTCACTATTTTAAATTTAGGCTCCGCTGAACTCCTACCAATCACACTCTTTGATATCTTTACTTATGAGGTGTTTGGTTCAATTTGTGAAAATCAAAAGATAATGAAATCAAGCGAGAATGAATAAGAGTAATTGTAATTATTACTTTTTAAATTATTTAGTTCCGCTAAAGAATGAAATCAAATTATTCATGATTTCTATTCTTGTTATTTGGTTGATTGATGATCAGTAACAATAAATAGTATTTAATAATAATAATTAGGTGGTGGTGGATAATAGTCAATAACAATAAGTGATGATAAATGGTAATCAATAATAATAAATGATAGTTAACAGTGATGATGGTGATCAATGTTAATCAATAGTTATAAGTGGTTGTCAATAATAATAGATGGTGATGGATAATGGTCATAAGTAATAGTGACGTTAGATGGTGATTAACAGTAAAAAGTGATACTAGGTAATAGTTAATGGTAATAGTAATAATAATAGTAGACGAAGGTTAATATAAGGTGATAGTAAACGATACTCGTTAACTCGAATTTGAAAGAAGAAAAGAAATAATTATTTTTTATTTATAGTGAATAATGTTATCTAAAACTTTAAATAAAAGAAACATTTCATACGAAAGAGTTCAATAAAATTACACGATAAAAACAACTTTTACTAGACATAAATCAAATATTTAACGGAAAAAAATTGATTTTTTTTTATTCTATCAACTATCAAAGGTGTCCAAACCAAACGCACACACATAGCCATCGTTACAATATTCTTTCCCCGATGACCACCGAATTCTTCGCAAAAAAAAAAAAAACAACAACAACAAATAGAAGCATGCGGGTGACCGATGGATTCTTTAATCAATGGAATACCCTAAAAAGGCATTATTTGAAGTCCCCACGATATATATAAATATATATATAAAAGTTATGAATAATTTTTTAATATAATTTTAAATGATGTAATTAATTTTTTTTATATTTATTATATAGAAAATTTGCATATACGTGTAACTCCTCATGATAAAATTATAAGACTTTATATAAAAAATTGTAATTTTTATTAATTTTATACTAAATGAAATATATAAATATAATTAATTAATGGAAAATGTTTATTAAGATAAATAAATTATACATCTTAAAGTTTATCACTAGTAAGCTTACGAAACACGCAAAACAGAATAATATTATGAACTCGAAAGGAAGAAGAATAAGGCGATTCGTGTTTGCTAAATGGAGGACAAAATGGATTCTGCGATAATTGAAATCCTGTATATTGATGTTAACTTTAGGTTCAAGCAAAAGTAAGGAATGATCAAAACATGCCTTCGTAACATTCACATTTTTTAAATGGATATTGCATGCCAGATTAGGGTTCAAAAATTCTTTTACGACCAAATCAATAAAATATTTTTGACGAATTGCCTAATATCTTACTTGAAATAACATTCATATTCATAGCATATTATATATATAAACAAGATGATGCTACCTTTATTAAATTCTCTTTCTTTCTTGCACTTTATCCTAAATTATGTATACTTCATTGAGATTATAATTGAATATTTTTTAAATATTTATTTGTTACATTAAAATAGAATTTATAAATCAAATAATATTTAATTATTACATTACCCCAAAATAAAAATAACCTTTTATAAAACTTACTTAAAAAATAACATAAAAAATTTATAATTTTATGTTTTTTTCTTTCATTCTTTCTCTCCTTGTTACAAATATTAAAATTTGAAGGAAAAAAAATCATTTTTTATTAAAGAAAATCAAGGAATGCTATTTAAGGAGAAATTATAATTCTCCAATCAACTATTAGTTTTTTTTCTTTCTAGATTTGTTATGTTTTATTTATCATGTTTGAGGCTTTTCTAACACATTAATTTTTTTGACTTATTTTTTGAATGTGTTTTTTCTTTTATTTGTCAGGGGTGAACAAGAACTTTTGAATTTTTTTTTTTAGATATGAGTCATTTTTTTTGTTAATTTCTTGTATATTAACATAATTTTTTGAGGTTAATTTTAAAATATGAGCTCAATTTTTATATGATAATTTTTTTTATTATAAGTCATTTTTTATTGATTTTTTCTTGCCTAGTAAAATTAGATGATGATTAAATTATTGTTGTTATAAAAAAAATCATTTTCAAATTCAATGTTAACACTTGAAGACACAGTAAGATAATGATTGAGGATATTTGTTAATGGAAAATATAGAAATAGATTCTAAAATTGAAATTATGTATTTATATAATTAAAGTATGGACAAAGTTGGCATTTTTGGATTAAAAACATTTTTTGACCAACCACAAATCATGGTTAGAAGATGAAAAACACTTAAGAGCATTTGGTAGGGGGATTTTAGGGGGCTGGTAAGATAATCAAAAAATTAAATCTCGTATTAAATATTTTATTCATATGTAATAAAATCTATTATTATTATTTAATTTTAATTAATTTTCTTTGTTTGAAACTTTTCCCCCTAAGGTTTTAGAAAATATTATCTATTAAAAATAAAAAAAATACTATTTTCTTGTTTTTATTCCCTCATCTCGAGAAACTTCTACCACCCTAACTAATCATCACCTACAATCATTAATTACTTTTTATTATCATCTTCTATCATTGACTACCACCTATCATTACTATCATTATTAACCACCATCCACCACTATCTTCCGCTATTAATCATTGTCCAACACCACTATCACCGTTGTTAACTACTACATATTGACATTGACTATTGCATATTATCATTTATAATTATTAATCATTATTTATCAATATATTTCATCATTGACCACAATTGATCATTATCAACTATAACTTACCACTATTAATATGACTTATTACCACCTATCATTATTAATCATTGTCCATCACCACATATTGATACTAATTACTATTTATTATTGTTGACCATCCATCAATTAAATAATAAGAAAAAGGAATAATAAGCAATGTAATTTCATTTTTTAATTGTATTAAACAAATTAAAAAATAATAATTATAATTATTTTTATTCCTAATTATTTAATTCTATTACCTTTTCATTTTTATAAGTTGAACTCAACATCCCTGGAAAGTATAACAATATTCAAAGTTTAAGAATGTCTATAGAGATTTTGAAAATAAATAGAACGTCTGTGTATTTTCGTTAAATTTTAGAGAAGGTTAAAATATTTTTTTATATAAATATAAATCGGTGGCAACAATGCCCTGCAAGACACAAAAATTAAGAAAAGAGGTTTTTTTTTTGGTCACATAGACTCTGGTGATATCAGCCAATAGTAAATTATGCAATTAAATTGGGGGCGAGGAGAATAAATGAATTTCTGGAGGCAACTTGAGGGTGTGATTTGCCATTTAATCCACACAAGAAAACCTCTCTCTACAAGTGTCATAGATGTTTGAATTTAGAATCTTGTATAAACTATCAACACTGTGTTTGTTTTGTTATGTAACATTTTCGGTTGTTATTGTTATAAAATTTTAAGGTAGTAGAAAATATTTTATTTATTTAGTATTATATATGAGATTTCTGATAGAAAATAACATTTATTTTTATAGTAAAAATTATTTTTTTACTATCATAATTTCACTATTTTATTAATGAGAAGATTATAAGTTATATATAAATCTTTTATTCATATATAAATAAATAAAATTTTTCTTGCCAGCAAAAACCTAATCTCGCACTTTTATCCTACTCTCAACCACTTAATTAATACATCTTTACTTAGTTCAAATTTGACAAATTTTTTTATATTTTTTTATGTCCAGTTATATCTAATATTTTAATAAATAGTATAATTAAATTATATAAACATATAAGATATATCCATAATTACATATATATTACATTTAATGTAAAAGAAAAAAGAAAAACACGAGTGACAAACTATTATATATATTAATATTTAATAATTAAGATTTTTATCATATAATGTATATAAAATATACAATATAAATAAAATATTTAATATATAAATATAAAACGTTAATTTTAAATATACAAGTTCAAATTCAACCAATTCATAAAATAGGACTTAAAATTTTTTCCAAATTCAATCCTTGAACCAACTATCTTAGTCCAAATCTTAGTTGTGCAAGACTAACTTTGGGCAAAATATCGGATCACGTTGTATTTTTTCGGCCATAGTTACAAGTAATTACTTACTTCTCTTTGGTCATGAATAGATTTTGTGAAATATCATCCTCATATAATAATAACTCGTTTGCTTTATGGAGAAAATAGATTTTTTTTGTGAATTTATTGAAGATTGCTAAAAAAATTTTGGTTAACAATAAAGAATTACTATATTTTTACAAATAATTTTTTATATTATATTTAATTTAATTATAAATTTTTTAAAAAATATTATTGAAATGATTAAAATACATTTATTATTAAAAGATTAATTATAAAATAAAAAAATATTTTTATTATTATTTAAATTACGTGAAATTAATTTATATTTTTATTTCATTAAAAATATATCTAAAATTCTTCTCCACAAATTCCCAGAAAAGTTTCGCTTCTTGCAAAATTTTTAGCAGCCAAGAAGACGCAAATATGCAAAATTCCCAGGGCTCGGCATGGCCGACATGATTGACCAGCTCAAAGGGCATCATAAAAATGAGCAACACATGCCGATTCATGCCTTTAATTAGCCAAAAAAGACCAGCTACAGGTGTCAAAAATGTCTTATCACAGCCACCTCCTCAACCTCCAGTCAACATCTACTTTTTCATACTTTATTAATTCTTTGATGCCCACTTAATTAAGTAAATTTCTACTTTTTCATACTTTATTATTTCTTTGATGCCCACATAATTAATATCTAAATAGTAATTATTTCTCTACTAATAATCCAACTTAGCTAAACGTATTCACATCACTGTGTGCCAAAAAAACCACTCAATCCGTGGGGACATAAAAAAATAAAGAAATGAAAGAGACGATCGGGTGGTAACTTGTTTTGTCCTTAATTTGATTTATAGGATTAAGATTGACATCAATTTTTGATTAATGCCGTGGTTTGTGATTTTGCGTAGATTGTTAATTGATGGACTTACTCCATCTCACATGAAGTACGCAGATTTAATAAAATACAAAACTCATCTCATATAAAAAATATATATATATTTAACTCTTTATCTAAATAAAAAATCATTTTTTTTAAGGTATATGGTACCAAATGGGCAAGTTTTCATTCAAAGTTGTAAACCTGTAAATTGAGTACATGTTTAATTTTCTTGTGACTCCATGTAATAGATAAAAAAAACATATGGAGCTTTCATAATAATAAAAAAAAAAAAATCTAGAAAAAGCATCTAGTTTTCTCCATTAAATTTGTGAAAAAAAAATATTAACTATTTGTATTTTTTTTTTGTCTATATCAATTGGTTAAAAGTTCAAAAAATTGGAAGAAAACAAATTTCATATTCACATTGTTATAACCTTTACCTTTACTTCTTTTTTATTCAAGTATCCCTGATCTAATTTCATTAAGGAAAATATCTGAATCCACCTCCAATGCAACTTGTACATGCACAATGTCTTTATAATTGTGAGAAGGATACGGGACACATGTGATGGGTCTCATACTTCTTACGCATATGTATGAACAGCTTGAAAACTTTTTCTCATTTTGAATAGAATTTTTTTTTTTTTTTTGATTTCTTGTATTGAAAGATCATATACTATAGTTAATTATTAGATTGACAAATCATATGTGATGATGTTAAATTGTTAAATCATGCTTTGAGGTGACATAATTTGCCAAT